>JAEUBB010000018.1:0-186383 GCA_018257885.1 Parmelia sp. 050094 | reverse complement strand
GTACTATAAGAGTATTAATAAAATTAATATATATAATTTATATAAAATAATTAAGTAAAAAAGATATTAATTATAAGAGAAGATATTAATATTATAAAATATAATCTTTATTATTAATACTATTAATATTAATAATAAAGATATAAAAAGATCATTATAATAATTATTCTTTTTTAATTTATTATTATTATCGCTATACGTCTTTAATTATAAATATCTTATTAATTAAAAAAACTAGTTCTTTATAATATAGAATAATAACTTAATTTTTTAAAATTATTATTATATTTTTTAATTTATTAATAGCTTTATCTATTTTTTTAATATTATTATAGTTAGTATTCTTATATAGAGATATATTTAAAGAGTAAAGAATTATACTTCTATAATAAGATTAGCTTAGAGTAGAGGATATAGAGTATATAGAAATAATATAAAAAATAAATATAGCTTAAAAGCTAACGCGAAATAGAAAAGATTAATATATATAATCTTATAATAAGTTTAATTAATAGTTATTATAAGATCTAAAAAATAAACTTACTTAAAAAGTATTAAATTATAGAAATAGATAAATAATTTATATATATTTTAAAAATATTATTAAATTCTTTTTTTAAATAAATATAATTAAGAAAGCGCTTTAAATTATATTAGTAATAAAGATAACTTTATCTTATTATAATATCTTAGCGATATAGTATTACTCTCTAAAAATTAATAAGATAAAAATTATATTACGATAGCTTTATATTAAAATAGAATTTAAAAGAATAATAAAGAAATATAATAATAAATTATCTTAACTATTTATTTTTAATATATTTATTAAAAACTTAAATACTAAAGTTATTTAATTAGATTATATATATTAATAAGATTCTTATTATAAACTTATATATCTATTAAAATATTATATCTAAGTAAGTAAAAGATTATTATTTTTATTTTTAATTAGAATTAGATTATTTATAGTATTATTAAGCTCTATAAATAAACTACTCTTTATCTTAATAATAACTTATTTAATTATATCTTACTTTTTAAGTATCTACTTTATTATATATCTTATATTAGATATAATAGGCTTTTTTTTTATATACTTTAATTAAATTTTTACTATTAGGCTTTTTAAAATATTTATTACTATTATTAATAGTAGAGAGACGCGAGATAACTTCTTATAAACTTAATATTATAGTAGACTTATAGTAGAATAGTAAGAATAAAAATATAAAAGTATATATAATTAATTTTAAAAATATAAGAAAAAAAGAATATTTATAATATAAAATTTAAATAAAGAATTTAAAATAAAGATAAATATTTATATTCTATTTAATTTACTTTTATAATTTTACTTTATAATTAAGCTATTTCTAATAACTTTATATTATAACTTATATTTATATTAAGACTCGCTATAATATTATAATAAGATATTTATATTATAATATAAAATTTTTTATAATCTTTATAAAAAGATTAATTCTATTATAAGTATTAATTTAATATTAGTCTTATTATTTATAATTAACTTTAAGTAGCTAAACTTCTTTTTAAGCTTTATATTATTTTTACTTATCTTTTACTTTACTAAACTATATTATTAGATAAAATATCTTAAGAATACTAATTTTAATTATAATTAAATTTAATATTATTATCTTTATAATCTATACTATAAATAAATATATTAATAAGAAGAGATAGCGTTTTATTATATAAATTCGTAGTAAGAGAGCTATATAAATTATTAAAATAAGCTCTAATTTTCTAATTTAAAGATTAGTATTAATTTAATCTAATTTTTAATTTTATTATTATAAATATATAGTTTTTTATCTTTATTCTTTTAATAATATATAGCTAAGTACTTATTATTTTTAAGACTATACTTTTCTACTTTTAAGTTAATAGTTTTAAACGCTTTAATTAAGAAGTAGTTATAAATATAATATTTTAATAGCTTTAAGAAATAATACTCTATCTTTTAAAGCTATTAAGATATTATATTTATAATTACTTTTTAGTTAAAGCGCTTAAGACTATTAGCTTAGAAGTGGAAAAGTATAATCTTAATAATAATAAATACTTAGCTATATATTATTAAAAGAATAAAGATAAAAATAGTATTTATTATAAATTTTATTATAAGATAAGATTATTTATATTATAAGTTATAAAGATATAAGAAATATAAAGATTATATAATATTACTGTCTAGGCCTTCCGCGGAGCATTAAAACCCTTATATAATAGAATAGTCTCTAATATACAGCTAGATAGGAATATTAATAGTTATATAATAATTATAAGATAATTAGATACTAGGTCTTATAATCGCTATAACGTTTATTTTTATATAATAGTTATATAATCGTTTAATAATAGAATTTTTTAATAGAATTAAAAAGTATAAGTAAGATATAGTACTTAAAGTAGATATAAAGTTTACTATAATAAATTCTACTTACTTTATCTATAGAAGCTATTTAGATATAATATTAGAAATTCGATAGTAGCAGTCTTCGATAAATACTAATATAGATATATAGATATATAATATACTTATTAATTAAGTTAAAGTACTATAAAGTATTAAGTTAAAGTACTATACTTATATAATATATTATCTATAAGAACTATAATTAGTAAGTAATATTATTATAAAAGATTATTATATATTATAAGAAGCTAGATAAAGTCTATCTAAATATAAATATAATTATATTCGTACTATATTAAGTTAAAGTATTATACTCGTATAATATACTATCTATAAGAGCTATAATTAGTATAAGTTATATTATTACGAAAAACTATTATATATTATAAGAAGCTAAATAAAGTCTATATATAGATATAGTTATACTTAAAGCTTTTTATATATACTTAATCTTTAAGTATATAAATTTAATCTATTACTTATTTTTTATTACTACTTATTATTATTATTCTTATACTGCTTTAAATTAATATTTATTATACTATTATTATTAGTTTTTTATAGCGCGTTATTATTATTTTCTTTTATATTAGATTCTTTAAGAGATATATTAAAATTTATATTTAGATCTATCTTTAGGTGTTTCTTATATTATAAGGTACGGGGGATTATATATTCGAGATAGTTATTAATTAATAGATATATAAATTCGTTCCTTAAATAAAGAGTATTAAATATATTAAGAAGATACTAATAAATATACTTAATTAATATTAGATCCGCGGGATTTATATAATATAATTTTATAAGACGGTAATATATAATAAGCTGCAGGAATATATCTAGAATAAGATTAGTTGTTATCGTTATAGAAGTATTCAGTATATAGAAGTAGAGTAAGTAGTAATAGACTTATATTTTAGAAAGTAGAGACTATTTAAGATAATATACTTAAAGTCTACTATATCTATACTAAACTTAAAAATAGTCTTTAGTTATTTAGACTTATACTTTTTATAAAGTTTCGCCTTAATTTTTATAAAAGTAGATAATTTCTAAAGTAGTTATTAATATTTATAATTAATAATAAACTTTATTTATTACTCTATTTAAGTAAGCGCAGCTTTAAAAATCTTAATTTTTTAAGTTTTATATAAATATTAAATATATAATCTAGTATTCTTATATAAACGATATTTACTCTTTATATCTAAAAAAATAGTACGTATAGATTTATTAAAGTAGATATTAGATAAAAATATTAAAAAGTAGTATCTCTCTAAAATATTTAATTCTAAAATAGCTTATTCTTTAATCTTAAAAATATATAATAAAATAAATAGCTTTTTAGTTATAATAATCTTAATCTTCTTTTTTATTATATTAATATTATAATATTTATTAATTTAACTATATAAGTTACTTCTAGATATTAAAATTATTAACGAATTATTATAACTTCTTTTTTTAGTAATAACGTTAATAAAATTATTCTTTATATCTTTATATTACGTTATTACTGTCGAAGACTTTATAGAAGTATATAATAGCTTCGAAATTAGAGCTTTAATAATAATTATATATATTATTTTTATACGCGGGGCTTTTAAAGCTATCGCTATAAAAGTAGTAGCTATATTAGATTATAAACGTAGTTACTTAGAAGATTAAGACGTTAATAACTAAGTAATAGCCGTAGTAGACTTTATATATAACGACTTAAAAGTCTAAGATAGAGATTAAATATTAGACTTTTTAGTCTAAGATAATTAGCTTATTTCTAATAATAATATATAGAGATATATATAACTTTAATAAAACTATTAAAAGAGATTAATATATTATTATTATTTTTATTTTTAATATTATTAAGAGATTATTTTTAACGGTATTTATTATACTAAGATATTATTCTTATTAGTTTATTTTTAGAATCGCTAGTCTAAATAAGAGATCTTTTAGATATTAGATTATAATAGAGTTTAATATATTTAAGATAATTACTTTAAAAATTAAATACTTATACTTTAATTTAAGATATTTAAGATACTTACTTATTTATTATTAACTACTTACTAAATACTATTAAAAGATTAATAATTATAGTACTTAATTAGAATAATAAGATTTATTAATTATAAGAAAGAGAGAAGATTAATATTAATACTATATAGATTAACTACTTTCTTTAAAGTAAGATTTTTTTAAATTATAGATATAATCTAAGTCTTTAAGATTTCTTTATTAATATCGTATATATTCGCGAGAGATAAGATATAAGACTATATAGAGAAGATAATAGATATAAGTTATCTTTTATAAAAGTATATATATTTTACTCTAATAGATAATATAGGTAATTTTAGTATAATTAAACTTATATAAGTAGAGAGGCTACTATAAGATAGAATAGAATAAGATAGAGAATTATAATTTATATATTATATTTACTATATATTTAATTCTAGTAAGAATTTATATAAACTAATTTTAAAAAAATTATTTATATTACGTACTTTATTTATTTACTTTATAAGAAATTTAAAATCGTAATTTTAATTCTTATATTAATAAGAAATTTTATATACTATTAAAAACTTTAACTATTTTTATACTCTTTTAACTAATATAATAGATTATATTAATATTTAGATATATTAAAGTTTCTTACTAATTTATAATAATTCTATTAATATAAGTACTTAAATTTACTAAAGTTTTTTACTAATCTATAATAATTCTATTAAAATTAGTACTTTTATTATTAAGTATTATCTTTATATTAATTCTTTTTATAATCTATTATAGATTTTTTATATTATAATTTATTATAATAATATTTTCTCTTATTAAAGTATATAAGGATAAGCTTACTTTCTATAAATCTAAAGCCTTTCGCGCGATATTAGATTTTATAAATATAAATAAACTTTATTAATTTTTATAAAGTAATAGGTTTAAGCCTTACTTTAATATTTATATTAGTATTTAGATATTTTTATAATAGAAAGCTATTTAATCTATTAGAAATAATTAATTATAAAAATTATAATTCGTTATAGTAGAAGAGTAAATAATTTTTAAAAAATATTATAAATTAAATAAATTCTTCTTATTCTTTTTAGATAAAACGGAATAGAATTAAGTTAATTATATGATATATATACTTTATTATATATATCTTAAGAATATTAAGAATTCTATTAATCTTTTTTTTAATAAAGAGCTTTTATCTATATAAGTATATATTAGAGTTTAAATACTACTTAAATATAAAGAATATAATTATATATTATTTCGCTATCGTACTTTCGTATAGCTAGAATCTTTAGTAAAGAGATTTTAAGATAAAATAATTAAAACCGCTACGCTATAAGCTTTATTATTAAGCGATAGTAATAAAATAATCGAACTCGCTATATAATAAGCTTCTAAACTAAACGATAAAGATAAAGCTAGAGATATAAATATATATTAATATTAAGTAAGTACGCGGTTATTATAGTATTTAGTAGATACTAGTTCTATAGTCTTTTATAATTATTAAGATTTAGTAGATTAATAGTATTTCTTTCTTTTTAGAAATTATCTCTTTTTATAATACTTTCTCGCTACTCTCGACTAAATTCTATAATAAGTATAAAATATAATTTTATATAGAGGTGAACTTCGCTGCGGAGTTTAGAACTATAATTAAAAAGAAGAATATAAAGACTAATAATTAGTAAGAAGTTATTAAATTTAATAAAATTAAACTTAAGTTTAAATATAAAATTAATAAAGAGATAGTAGATATAATTATAATTAATTATATTTTTATAAATAATTAGATTATAGTATTTAAAAATATCTCTATAATCTTTAATATTATTTAATAATTTTAGAAATATTAGCTATTAAATACGCTTATTTATAAAGATTATAATATTAGAATATTTAAAGAAGCTGTAAATATAGCTAATTAAATTAATTAAATATTTATAATTAATTAAAGAGAATAGTTTAGTAGAACTATTTATAATATTAATAAAAATATTATTTACTATAAGCTCTAGAATTCTATAGCGGCAGCGGAGTTTAATAAATAATAAGTTTATTTTAATAATAAGATATACTAATATTAAGATCTTAAAAAGGCGTACTGAGTATTATATATATTTTAGAATAATAATAATATAATCTTTTAAATATAAGGTATAAGTCTATTATAGATACTAATATTTTAGTAATTACCTGCGATAATAGTAATTATTTATATATTTATATATTTATATCTATATACATTTTTTTTAGCGGATTATATCGGACTTAGAAAGATATAGATTATTATTTATTATTTATTATAAGTAAATCTATTATTAAATACTTTATACTAAATACTTTATATTAAATACTTTATATTAAATACTTTATATTAAATTCTTTCTATTGTAGTCTTTCGTATATATTATAGTCTTTCGTATATATCGCAGCTTTTAATAGATATATCTTGCTAACCGGAAATCTAGATTTAGAAATTTTATAATAACGTTAAGCTAGTAATATAATTACTGCTAAAGCCTTATCTTTTTATTATACTATATAATCTAATTCTATAGTAGATTAAAGCCTTTAATTTTATTATATTAGAAGTATTTATATTTTATAAATATTATAATAATTCCTAATAAGTAAAGTCTATCGCGAATAAATATATAATAATAGATATTCTAAATTATAGTTATAAGCTCTTTAATAGAAAAGAATAATAAGTTTAAATAGTTATTATTATTAGCTATATAATATTCTTAACTCGATATAGATCGATAGCCCTTTATAAATATTATATTAATAGAATAGTAATATTAAAGATATAAGTAGATAGAGTTTACTATAAGCTATATTAATAATAGAATTAAGACTTAAATAAATACTTTAATCTTATAATCTATAATAAGTATTATTTTTTAAAGTCTTTTATAATAGATATTTTAATATTAATTTAATAGCTAGATACTTTATACTATCTAATAATTAGTACTACGCTTATTCTAAATAGAATATAAGATTAAGTTAACTATATACTATTTATTAAGTTTATAGATATTAATAATTAATAATTAAAAGCTTCTCTTAATTCTATACTATTTTAGAAGAATTAAGACTCTTTTATAATATTAAATAAGTATTTAACTATTAAATTATAAATAACTAAGCGTATAATTAAGAACTTTATATTAATATATAGAATAATATTAATAAAGTAAAAAGTATATCTTATAAAACTATAAAAGTAAATAATATTATACTATATATCTTAAAATTATATTTTCTTTAATATAGAATATAAAATTATAGACTTACTATTTCGCGTTAAAGTAGCTATACTTAATTACTTATATAATATTAATAAGAGAAAGTATTATAATAATATTAAAAATAACTTACTTAGCAGATTATTAATATTTAGAGATAATTAGAAGAAGTTAAAATAATCTCTTAATATTTAATAGAAACTTATATTATTAATAATATAATTAAAGCTTTTAAAAGTTAATAAGTATTAAGATTTAAAGACTACTAATATAAAAAAGATCTTTAAGATATTTTATTTCTAACTTTATTAGTTTAAAGCCGATACTAATATAAGCCTTAATAACCTCGGTTTAGTACTTTAGAAATTATTCTAAAGAGCTTCTAAGTTATAAGTCTTATTCTATAATATTAGTTATTAGATATATAATTACTTATTCTACTATAGACTTTATTATCGTTCTGTTATAGACTTTATTATTATTCTATTATAGACTTTATTATCGTTTTATTATAGACTTTAATAGAATATTTCTATAGTTTTTAGTAGAATATTTTCTTCTATAGCTTATTATATTTACTAACTTTAATTTAGGTAATAAGAGATTAAGAGAAGATTATAATAGTTTATTAACTATCTATTATTATAGTACTTATTATTATTACTTTATAACTTCTTTAAATCGAATACGTTATTCTTAATACTTATTAATAATAAAGTGAGCGGGATATAATAATAACTATATTTATAAAATATAATAATAGAGTATATATACTTATAACGATCTATATAATTAATTTAATAGAATTAAACTTATAGATAAAATACTAGAGAGTTTATTTAATAAAGAGTATTTATAATTTAAGTATTTAATTATAAGCCTTAAATTATATTCTTTATATTAGTAATCTAAGTTCGATAATTTAGCTATATAAATACTTTATAGATAACTTATTTAATAGTTATATTATATAGCGTAATATTAAGAAGACAGTATTATAGATTATAGTAGAAATTAATTAATAAATCTTTATTAAAGATATTAAAGACTTTACTATTAATATTAAGAATTAGATAATATAGAATAATAAGCTTATACGACTTATTAAGATAATTTAATTATATAATAAGAAGCTATACGTTCTCTCCGCGTATAAGATACTTAAATAGATCTTAAATTAGAGAAAAGAAAAGAAATTTTTTTTATAAATAATATATAAAAATCTTTAATAATATTAGTTCTTTTAAATTATTAACTCTACTAGATAATATACTTAGGGCTTTTATAATTAGAAGTAGATTAATTTAAAAGTTTTTAATAAAGATTTACTCTATACTATAACTATAATCTATATACCTTTATAATTATTAAAGGCTACTTTAGTAGTCTTTATAGAGAGACTTAATAGCTCTTATATAAATTAAATATTAAATTTCTTTCTTTATTCTATATATTTAATAACTATAACCTATACGCCTTAGTAGTAGCTAGAGGCTACTTTAATAATTTTTATAAAGAGATTTAATAGCTTTTATATAGATTATCTATTATTTTTCAGTATAGATTATCTATTACTTTCTTATTATATATAAGATATAGTAGTAATAGAGATATAAGCTTATTATTACTAATATTTTATCTTTCTTCTAATTCTATTAGCTAGGTCGTAAATATTTATCTAGAATATAATATATACTACTAAATAATACGCGTTTAAGGTTTAGTAATATATATAGTCTATTTAAAATAATAGTTAATATTTTTATTTTTTTAGAATTCTAGATTACTAATTTAGTTATAAGAAAAGTTAGTTAATAATTAAAATACTTATAGAGTTTTAAAGTTTATACGACTAAAAGAAGTATATAGTAGTACTTTATAATAAACTATAACTTTCTATTTAATAAGTATTAATAGTTAGAATAATAAATTAATCTTATAAGATAGATTTATTATAAGTACTTAATTAAAATTCTAATAATAATAATTAGTCTTTATATTTTTAAAGTATCTATTATATTTAAATAAATACTAGTATTAATAAGATAATATTTAATAATATATTTAAATACTTTATTAAAGACTTCTTTAGCGATATTATTTCTAAGTACTCTATTAATATAGTAGAAGATATCCTCTATAATACTATTTCTAAGTATTATATTAATACTATAGAAGACCTTTTCTTTAATATTATTTTTAAGTACTCTATAGAAGATCTTTAATATAATTATTATTTATTTAAATAATATAATAAAGGCTTTCGTAATTACGAGATATATAACTAAATAGCTGATATTAATAATAATATAAGTATAGTCTTACGAAGTAACGATTTTAATATATAAAAAAAGAGCGAGTATAAATAGATATATCCGGTAATAGATAATAATAGAGATATAAGTAGTAATAAGAATAAGAATAAGAATCTTTTTATTATATTTAATTATTAATATAGGCCGTATTAATATTAATATATCTATAGTTTATTATAGAAGTTAGCTATTTATTCTAAAATTCTTAACTACTAACTATTTTTAAACTACTTAAAGACCTTAAGATCTTTAGTAATAAAGATAAAGATAAAGATAAAGATAAACTATATACTTCTTTATTACTAATTCTAGAATATAAGCTTTTAAAGCGAATACCCTTTTTAGTTTCTTCTTATTAAGTATAATTATCGCTCTCTTTTCTAACTCCGTTATTTAAACTAATTATTTAGTAAGGCGGAAAAAATATACTATCTTTATTATTATATCTAGTACTAGATCTATAGTTTAAAAAGTCTAAAGATTTATAAATAGATTATATTAAATTACGAGAAATATTTTAGCTATTAAAGCTTTTAATAAGAGTAGATAGTATTATAATTAAAAAAGAGAATTATAAAGTTTTAAATATATAAAGTCTCTTATTAAAGCTAGATATATTAAAGAGGTAGATTTATTAATATATTTCTTTATTATAACTTATATAAAAGCCTCTTATAGTAATAATTAAGAAATAGTTATTATTATTATAACGAGAAAAGAGTATATAATAGTAGATTATTAAACGCTAAGCGTAGTAATATTAATATAAGCTCTTAAAACTTATTTATACTATACTATTAGCGATTTATCTATATAAGAAAATATTCTTTAGAATAGCCTAATATATAAATTAGTTAATAGAATTATAGTATTTATATATATAGAAATCTTCTATTTAGTCTATATTAGATAAAGTTTATTATATTTAGAAAGAAAGACTTATTATTCTTAGAAATTTTATAAGAATTTACTTATTATTTCCTTATAATATTGAACGAGTTATATTTATTAATTATAATTATTAAGAAGATATAATAGAAGAAGACGTTATTCTAATATTATAAGTAATAATAGAGTAAGAGTAGTAATATTCTATTTTTAATAACTTTAATTTAAATTTAGATCTAGATAATAAATTCTTTCTTTTAAAGAATATTCTATTTAAGTAGATACTATAATTTATTATTTAATATATTAATATCTACTATAATCGTAACTTTAAATAGAATAAAGAGAAGTTTATTTTTTTAAATAATTATTATTTTATTTAAAGGATTCTTAATATTAGCTTATTAATTATATATCTATTTCGTTAATTATATTCTATTCGCGGCGAGCTAGAGATTACTTATTTTAATTATATTTATTTTAAAATTATTATTATAAAGTCTTCTCTCTATTTTCTTTATCTTCTTTTTATTAATAATTTTAGTATTTATTAAAATATATATTACGCTCTTAAAGTATTTTATATAATTTCTATATATTTAGAATATACTAAGTATTAAAAGTTTATAAATATCTTTATACTATCTCTAGAACCTTATAGTATTAATATTAAAAATATAATAAAAGTATTTAGTAAACTCTTAAAAGAAATAGATTATAGAATAGATTTAATAATTAATAATATTATAAATATAATTTAGACTTTTATTATAATATTTCTTAGAAATATATCTTAGTAAGTTAATAATAGTAACTTTATAAGATATAACGCTAATATAGATTATTAAATATACTTCTATTTAAAAAATAAGAGAGGGAATCTTAACTACGATATTATAATAAATAGAAGATATTATAGAGAGACTACTTAATAGCGCGAATATACTAAAGAAATTATTAGTAAGCTATATTAAAAGTACTTAAAAAAGATAGATTTATAACTTAAACTCTTTATAATTATAAAGCTTATCTTAGTATTAGATCTTATTTAGTTTAGAACTTATAACGTATCTTATTTTAAGTAAAGAGGATTAGATAGAATTTTATAAAGCTTTCTAATAATTATAGTATTAATTAAGTAAGAATTAAAAGTCTATTTAAAAATATTTTAAAAGTTTTAGTTTTCTTTTAGTTAAAAATATATTTAAAGCTCTACTTTTTATATATAGTTATAGTTATTTTTTAAGATAAAAAAGACTACTCTATTAATACTATTAATTCTTTATAATAAAGTAATAATTAAATAGTTTTAATTCTTATTTCTAAATACTATTAAATAAGTTATAATTATTTAAATAAACCCTTTTTAAGCTATAGTACGAGTATTTAAACTTATTACTTAATCTAATATACTAATAGATAGTTAGAGATATACTAATCTAAATACTCTATATAAGATTATTCTAGATATATATAGAGTTTATTAGAAGCTAATTATATATACTATATCTATTATAAAAAGCTTTAATAACGAGAATAAAGATAAGTCTAATAATAAGTATATCTTAAATAATATTCTTTCGAATATAGCGAATAGCGACTTAGAGATAGAATTATTATAATATCTATTAAAGTCTAAGTTAGCTAAATCTAAACTCCGAGATAATAAAAAACTAAAAAAATCTTATAATAATAAGTTTAAAAAGCTTCTTAAGATTTCGAATATTTATATAGATCTTTATCTTGCAGATAATATTAAAAAATATATAATAGTTATAAATTTAAATATACTAGTAAAAGAATTAAAATATAAGTTAGCTATATTATCTAACTATTAATTTACTTACTAATATTTATATAGAGTCTTTAAGAGTATAATAGATATAACTACGCTATCGAATCTAATAGACTATCTTTTTATAAAAGACGTAATATAGTAATTATTAAGACTTAGTTTAATAAAAATATAGAATTATAAATTTTCTAAGATAATAAAGACGCTAAGAATACTTAATAATAAGTATATAATATTAATATAAAGTTTTCTTTTAATCGATAAATAAGATATATATAAAGATAAAGTCTATATAGAAGACTTCTATAACGTACTTAATAATAATAAGTATTATTCTACTTAGATATCTATAAGAGGTTTTATATTAAATAGTTTTTTTTATCTTAAGGTATTAATAAATCTAATAAGACTTAATCTATAGTATAGGTTTATTTAGTACTTTATAGCTACCTATAGAAATAAGTATAGGCTACGTATTATAAACTTTAATATAAGTACTTTAAAGTAGTATCGCTAAATTATTTATATAGACTTATAAGTATAATATAAATATTTATTATTAATCTATACTTCTAACTAAGGCTAAGAATAACTAATAGTATATATATAATATTAATAACTATATAAATATTAATAATTATAAGAAATAAGTTCTTTAATACTTTTTATATATATATTATTAAAGAAAGTACGCCTTTTTAATTGTATAGGCTATAATATAGCTATATTAGAATAGCGAATCTATATTCGATATAGTACTTAATCTCTTAGTATATAGACAACAGACTAATTAGTATATATTTAGATTATTAGCTCTATATTATAACACGCTATATATAATAAACGTACTTAACGAACCTGATTAGCTAGATAAGTTATATATATTAAAATATATATAGGAAGTAACCTATTTATAAGAGACTTTCGTAAGAGTATTTAAAATAGGCTTTACTTTATTTATTAAGAGTCTATAGAAAACTTCTAATATAATATTATAATATTCTTAGTTAATTAATAAGCTGCGAACTAGTTGAGTTGTTTAATAGTTATATACAGGTTATTTAATAGTTATATATCTAAAATAGTTATTACGGTTTTTTAACGATTATTAATTTTAAGAAGAGATTTAGGTTATATACTAATTATATATATAATATAAGAATAAGTTTAAGTCTGTTTTTTAATAATTATATAACTAATCTATAATTCTCTTATAACTCTTTTATAGCTAATATTCTCTTATACTGACCCTATAGTGTAACCGCTATATATATAGTGTTTCAACTGTAGGTCGCAAGACCTAGATCTTCAGAGTCGGACGGGATAGTATCTTATTAAGAAGCTTAAAGATCTTTTTAATTTAATTACTATTATTATTATTATTATTAATATTTATAAAGCTAATAATAATACTAACGAGGATTATAGTAACACTTTTATTAAGATTATTAAAAAGTATAAAGTTATTATTATAAAGAAGAATAGCTTCTCTTTTTAAAAGATCTTATTATTAATAAATAAAAAACTATTATAAGTATTTTAAATATTATATTAATATTAGCTAAAATTATATATAAATATAGTTATTAATTATAAGATAAATTATCTTTTTAATAATATTAAAGAAATTTAGCGCTTTATATAATACTATAGTATACTTAAAAAGAAGATCTACTATATTTAAAAAAAGAGTAATATTAGTACTCTTCTATAAATCTTATAACTTATTTTTATATATATAGAATTAAGTATTTTATTAGCTAAAGCTATTTTAATACTTAGATTTATATACTCTTAATTCGTTATTTATTCTTATTCTAACGAATTATTAATATTTAATATTAGAGATTTATAATAGATTTCTATTAATTTTCTTCTATATAATATAAACTTTTTTATATACTATTTAATTTAGTAAGATAAGAGTACTCTTTATAAACTTTTTAGCTAACTAAAAGTATATAAAAAGCTAAAGACTTAGAACTCTAAATTTATATAAGAAGATTATATTACTAAGCTTAATAAGTATTAAAAGAGAACTTATAATAAGTTCTTATTATTTAATAAGTTAACTTTATAATTAATATATAGATTCTTTATAATAATCTACTTATATAATCTTTATAAAATAGATCTTAATTATTATTATAAATTAGATAAATAATACTTTTTTATTAATAATTTAGTAAAATAGAATTAACTCTTTTTTAGTATATAATATAATTTTAAGTTACTCTATAAAATATATTTTTAATTATAGTATATCTTAAAAATCTATTATAATAGTATATATTAATTATATAATATTTAGAAATAAGAAATTACTCTATATAGATATCTTTTAAACTTTATAAAATTATATTTAAATAGTTATATTATAATTAGTTAAATAATATTTAACTCGCGAGAATAATTATTATTATAGTATATTTATTTATTAAAAATACTTTATAGATTATAGTAAAAGATAAAGATCTTAATCTTATTAATATACTATTAATAAAGTATAATTATTTAATAGATTCTTCTATTCTTAACTCTTTATATTAATAGACTTTATAGAACTAATAAATCTTTATAAAATATTTTTAAAGTAATAATTAATTCTAAAATAATTAATATATTAAGATAAGTATTTATAGCTTAGAAAATTATATATTCTAAAAATAATATAATTTTAACTATTCTTAAATTTTAGAATATAAGAGAAAAGAAAGTTTTAAGATTTAAAATCTTTTTAAATTAAATAATTCTAAAAATTAATATTATAATTATTATAAAAAATTTAAAGTAAAATTATAAAGTTATAATTACTAATTTTAGATTCTTTATTAGTATAATAAAAAATAAGAATTCTCTTATTTTAAATTAAAAATTATATCTTATTTATTATAAGCCGAGTTATTTAATTCTACTATTTTAAAATTATAAAATAGCTAAGAATAAGTAGAAGAAAAGAGAAGATAATAATAATAAGAATTTAATATTAATTTAAATAATAAATAAGAGTCTAAATAAAAGTCTAAATAAAATTAATAATAGTACCTTAATTAAGTATAAGTATAATAATAGCTAAATATAAGTAGTAAGATACTTTAATCTTAATTTTAATACTACGTAGTTTATATCTAAAGTTAGAATATTAAAGATAAAAAAGAATAGCTTTTATTAATTATTAAAATTTAAATTAGATTCTAGATTAGATTTAAAGAAGATTATAAAGTATTTATAAATTTTATTAAAAATTTAAAGTATATTCTCTTTTAATATATAAAATATTATTAGATATATAATATATATTATTTATTATTAAGAAGTCGAATAATTAAAGTTTAATTATATATAATTATAATTAAAAAGTACTTATATATTCCGCGCTTTAGTATTAATATACGTTATTTTACTATTATTTATTATTTTTTAGAAAAGTATTTTAATTACTTATTACTTACTTATATTTCTATTTAGTTAATTTTTAAGAAGATTAATATTTAATATAGTATTATTAGCTTTACTATAATCTTATCTTATTTTAGTAATATTATTAAATATAGATTACTCTTAAACTACTTAAAAATTAATATAGATTTTATATATTAATAGAAGTTTACTAAGTTATATTCTCTTATATATATATCTTAAAAGTTTAAAGTATATTAATAATAGTGTTTTTATATTAATAATAATATATTAACGTATCTTTTCTTAGATTATAGTAAGAATATAGAATAAAATTAATTAATTAATTTCTCTACTAATATTAGAATTTAATTAAAGAGAAGATAATACTAATCTCTTAATAATATAGACTTAAAGTATTTATACTTATTATTTTTAAAATCTAAAGATAATAAAAAGTTAAATTTAAAAGTATTATAAGTCTAAATAAATTATAGATATTATTAAAAAAGATATAAAAGAATATTTTATAAAATAGAAAAAGATATTCTATTTTAAATTATAATAAATACTTAGTATTTAAATTTAAAGTATTATAGTCTTTATAATATTAAAGGCTTTTATTAAGAAAGAAAATATATCTATTCTATTAAAAATAAATATTAAAGAAGTTATACTTAAAGACTTTCTTTATATAGATATTATATTTAATATTAAATATATTAAGATTATTAATACTTTTTTAAAAAAGATTATTAAAGCTTATATTAAAAAGATTAAAAAAGTCTATATTAAATTTAAGAATCTAGAATATAAGAATATAGTCTAAGTAAAACCTTTCTCTTTAAAAGATATTAAATAATAGAATAATTTTAATGCTACTTATAAAAATTAGATTATAGATTTATATATTTAACTTTCTATAAGATTAACTCTTACTATTTATCTAAATAAGGTTTAAATTTAAGACTTTAGTAGCAAATTAGCGATAAAGAGCTAATTAGTAAGTTTAATTAAAAGCGAGTTAATAGTATATTAGATAAAGAATCTAAATTAGCTTTATTATTAATAGATTAAAAAAAAGAATACTATACTTATTAATAAGATAGATCTTAAAAAGATAATTTAAGTTATTAACTTTTTAGCGACTTTAAAGTAGCTTTATAATTATTAGTCTTTTTTTATAAGTTATAATAAATCTATACTACGAAAGATTCTCTAGAAGCCTTATATAATTATATAAGATAATAATAAAGAAAACTTAATAAACTTTTATATTAAAGACTATTAAAAGAGAATTCTAATAAGATTAATAAAAGAAAGAAAAAAAATTAGAAATAATAAATTAATCTATTCTATCTAAATATTTTATTAAGTCTTAATAAATCTTTATATAAAGATATTTAGATAATCTAGTATATCTTTTAATAAGACTTTAATTAAAGTATATCTTTTAATAAGACTTATATTTTTTATAACTTTATCGTACTTTATATCTCGTATCGCTTTATTTACTATAATTCTAATTTATAAGAGAATAGAATATTAAGATATTTATATAAAGTCTTTTTTTCTTTTTTTCTATTCTTTTTTTTTCTTCTTTTCTTTTTTTTTTATATATATTTTAATTTTTTTATATTATTATATTATCGCTATTACTTCTATAGCTTAAGTATTACTCTTATATTCTTCGTATATCTATTATATCTTATATCTCTTAAGAGGATAAATATTATAAGTTAACTAAATATATAATACTTTTTAATTATATTAACGCACTAATAGTAAAAGTAACGAATAATAAATATATAAATTAAAAGTAATATATAAAGAAAGATAATCTAGAAATAGAAACTTACTATATATATTAGAATAATAAAAAAGATAGTTTATAAGATAAAGTAGTAATAGCTATTAAAACTACTTTCTTAATTAAAGCTATAAATAGCTTTATACTAATAAGTAAAATATCTACTTTTATAATATTATAAATAATTCTTATAGTCTTTACTTTAAAATTAAATACTTATAAAGTAGAAAAAATTCTTAATTATTACTTCTTCTTATTTTTTAATCTCTATTAATTATAGAAGTTATTAAGATAATAATAATAATTTATAATTATTATAAATAATAAGAAATATATTCTTAATCTATATTTTAAAGATTAAGGTAGCTAAATAAAATCTATTAACTTAATTTTAAGCTAGTATTAAGTAAGTAAATATAAAGATCTAATTATATATAGCTAAGATATAATATTTAATTATATACTATAAAAATTTAATTAGAAGTAAGATTATAGCTTTATAAATATATTAAAGAGATTACTAAGTAAAGTTTAACTATAAGAAATATATTAGTTAAGTAACGAAAGAAGACTATATATTACTTACTTAATATAATTACTTAGTATATTTAACTAATAACTCTATTTTCTTTATATTAATAAAAGATTTAAATAAAGTTTTAAAATTAAGTATATATAAGACTCTAGAATTAAATACTAACTTTTTTAAAAATATATAAAAATATAGTATCTAATCTAATATAATAAAATAAGAAGAGTAGATTTAATTTAATAACTTATTAAAAGTTAAATAAGAAAGTAGAGTATTTATATATTTACTACTATACGTTATTATAAGCTAAGGTTTAGCGTAAAATAGCTATTAATATTTAAAAGCCTATAAATATTATATCTAACTAGAATATTTATTAAAATTAATAAAAAAAAGATCTAAATATTTATTAAATTAATATTATAAAGGTTTATTATAAGTAAAATTTAAAGCTTTAATTAATCTAACTTCTACTTTAATATAAAGTCTTTAAATAGAAATTAATAATATAATATTATTATATTTAAGTTCTATTATTTCTTATTATATTATTTTATATAAATTAAAAGTTAAAATAGCTTTATATAATTAAAATTAAATTAATTTTAAGTTAAAAAGAAAATAATCTAAAGTCTTCTATTAAACTTTATCTTTAATACTAGAAAACAGGTTAGTATTATAATACTAATTAATAGATATATAGATTATAGAAGAGTCTTTTAATAAATATTAAAAATAATTAAAATTATAACTCTTAATAGTAGTAAGTTAGTTACTAAAAGCTAACTTATTAATAGTTATTATTAAAGTATAAATATTTATATTAAAGTAAATCTCTTCTTTAACTAGCGAGAGTATATATTTAACTAAATCTTTAATATCTTTTAGAATTTACTCGCGTAGAGCTTTAAAATTAATATTTATTAATTACTATAATTAAAAAGAGAGCTAATAATAATATCTATTTATCTAAATATAAAAGACGTAAAGTCTATAATAAAGATACTAAGTTAAGAAGAATCTTAATAATTATTAATAATAATATATTTTTAGAATTTATTTAGAATTTATTATATATAATAACTACTTCTATTAAGTTAATATACTAAGTAAGTATAATATAATTAAGAATTATATAGAAGCTTTTAAAATAATCTTTCTTAAAATAGAAGTATTTATTAATATAAAAGTTAATAAAATAATTATTTTTAAAAGACTTATACTAAGTAAGAATTAGTAAAATAAGAACTTAATTATAAAGATTTAAAAAAAGAGAAGTTTAGAAGTAAACTTTATAAGATTCTAAGATTTATATATATATAAATATATTATTTATTATTATTTACTTTAAACTCTTTCTTATTAAATATATATTTATTACTCTTTTTTTTTATTATTCGCTTTATTATTCTTTACTGTACGGGCCCTCTATTAATATTTAGATCGATATATTATCTAGTTTTTACTCGATTATAATTAATTTAAGGAATAAATATAGTCTCGAAGTCTATTATAGACCCTATATATTCCGTCTTAGTATCGATTATATATTTAGTAAGTAGTAATAATAGTTAATTAATAATAATAATAATAATTTATAATACGATTACGTAATTATTTAAATAGGACTATACGAATAGAATAGGCTATAAATTCTTTAAGTCCTATAGTTATCCTAGCTATTCTAGTTACTACAGCCTAGTTATTACAGCTATTCTAGCTAGAGATCTCTTTATCGTATACTAGTCACGCAGCTATTCTAGCTACTGCAGCTATAGAGATCTCTCCATTATATACTAGCCACGCAGCTACGAATATAGTTATTCTAGTTATTCTAGCTATTCTAGCTACTGCAGTTATAGAGATCTCTCTATCGTATACTAGCTATACAGCTATAAATATAGCTATTCTAGCCATTCTAGCTACTATAGCTATAGAGAGCTCTTTATCTCTATAGTAATTAGAATAGCTGGAATGGCTACGTAGCTAGTATACGATAGAGAGATCTCTAGCTAGAATAGCTGTAATAATTAGGCTGTAGTAACTAGAATAGCTGGAATAGCTACGTAGCTAATATACGATAGAGAGATCTTTAGCTAGAATAGCTATAATAACTAAGCTGTAGTAGCTAGAATAGCTATATAGCTAATATATAATAAAGAGATCTCTATAGCTGCAGTAGCTAGAATAGCTAGAATAGCTAGAATAGCTATATTTATAACTATATAGCTAATATATAATAAAGAGATCTTTAGCTAGAATAGCTATAATATAGCTATAGTAATTATAGATTTTAATCTTTAAATTATCTTTAAATTATTTTTAAATTATCTTTAAATTCTAAACCGTTCTATAGATTTTAGTAACGTATATAGTATTAGTATTATACGGTTTAAAGAGAAGTTTAGAATAATAACGAGATAGTATTAAGATAATAAAAAGATCGATATATAACGATCTTCTATATAGTTATATACTAGTTCTTATCTAGTATATATTCGATATTAAGTTATTCTAGATTAATACTATAGTATCTTCTTTTTTATATTTAAATTATTTAAAATACTTATATTCTATTTCTCTTTAGCTAGATCTTAGATATCCCGTTTATATTATCTTTTAATAAATTAAATTATTAATTATTTTATACTCTACTTAAGTAGTAATAACTTTAAATACGTTTTAATAATATTTTTATAATTAAAAAAAACGTAAGTAGTATTATTACTATTACTTTTATTATTCTAAATATAGATATTTTATATCTTTATATTATAGAAACTTAATAGTATCTTAATTTATAATAGAGCCGCGTTTTAAGCTTTTAATTAAATATTAGTATAGCTATAGAGACGAGCTAAAAAAAAAAAAGAAAGAAAAAGTATTAAATAATAAAAATACTATATATAATATATATACTTTTAACTTTACTTTAATTTATCTACTTACGATTATTTCTATTATAAGTACGCTTATTAAGATAGTAAAGTATACTTAGAGTTTCTAAAAATTTAAAAAATAGAGTCTATTTTCTAATTAAATCTTTATAAACGCGTATAGATCTAAGAGCTATATATATTTATTTAATACTTAAATTATATATTCTTATATCAGTATTAGCGCTTTTAATCTTTTATTACTTTAATTAAAAAGAGATCTACTTAAAAGCTATTTTAAAAAATATAAAATAAGAGTTTATTTACTTTTCTACTATCTTTTTTTATTTAATTAAATTTAAGTATACTTTTATTTTTTATTATATAGCTTTCGTCTCTATCTTTTTAAATTAAATATTAATATAACTATTTATTTAATTCTATCTATATTTTATTCCTTAGCTTAGATATTTTATTAATTAAGTTATAATTAATATTTATTAAATTAGATCTTTTAGTAAATTATTAATCTCTTTATATAAATTATCTATTTATTATATAATAATATTAAGGCTATAATTAATAAAAGAGAGTAGTCTATCTATAATAGAATTAAGTAAACTCTTTTTTATCTTAAGAATTAGCTTTTATATAGAAAGCTTAGTAAGTAGAAATATATATATTATAATTATAATAAATATAGCTTAAGCTATTAAGCGATATATATCTAAAGAATAGAATAATAAAGAAGTAATATTAAATTAAAAGGTTATTAAATAGAATAAAAATTAGAAATAATAAATATAATATAATATAAGACTAAGTTAAAAAGATTAAATAAATACTTTTAATAATACGCTAGCGTTATTAAGACTTAAGATTAACTAATAATTAAGGCGCTACTCTATATACTCTTATAGCTTATTTAAGTAACTTTAAAAAAGATTAATTTTTAAAGATATTTATTTAATTAAAATTATAATTAAATAGAAAATACTTTAATAAATAAATACTTTATTTTACTATATAATATAAATATATTAATAAAAAGTATCTAAATTTATAATAATATTAATATAAGATTTATATAAGTAGCTAAATAATCTATAATTATATTATAATAGAATAATATATAATTAAGTCTACTACTTTATAAATAAAAAGAGTAAATTTTATTATTATTTTTAAAGAAAAGTTTAATTTTAATATTCTATTTATAATTTTATTATTATTATTAGCTTTATTTAGATCTTTTATAAATCTATTCTTTTTAAGCTAGATTTTTTTAAAAAATATTTCTTATTATTATTAACTTTATCTAGATCTTTATAAATCTATTCTTTTTAAACTTAATTCCTTTAAAAAATATTTCTTATCTTTAACTTAGTCTTTTTTAGTATATTATTATTATTATTTTCTTAATTTCTTATTATACTCTTTATATACTTCGCTATAGCTTATATATTTACTCTTCTTATACTATAAGAGTCTTATACTTATATTAAGTAAAAATATATTCGAAGATATAAATATATAATATTATAAGAAAGTATAGAGTTTAAAAAATAAATATAAAGAAAAATATTTAATTAACTAATATAATACTAACTAAGTTATAATAATAATTATCTTATTTATTAATTAATTTAGAGGCTATTTTAAGTTTACTAAATAGCTTTATACTCTACTACTTTATAATAATATAGAATCTCGAAATATATTTAAGTATTATAATTAATATTAATCTTTTAATAACGTTTATAAGAGCTTAGAGTATTTATAATAATTTATAATAATATTTATAAAGAAGTATTATTAGCTAGATTTATATTTTAAAATATATTAGCGCTAAAAGTAGCTATTAGCTTATACTATCTTAAAGATAAATTTAAGATATCTAAAAAATTCTTATACTAATTAAAATATTATTAATCTAATAGATAATTATTACTTATCTTATAAATACTTAAGACTCTACGAATTTCTTAGTATCCTTATATTTAAGAAGCGCCTTATAAGTAAAGATAGAATAACTAATATAAGTCTATAAACTAATCTCTAACTATAATAAGATTAATATAATTAAGTATAATCTATAAATATTAATCTTATATTTATATAACGAGGTAAACTAGTATATAGATTCTTAACTAAATCGAATATACTATAGTATATTTATATATATTAGTATTATATAGCTAAGGTTAATATCTATATTAATAATACGCTTATTCTTTTTTAAATTCTTTTTTAAATCTTTTTTATCTTATCTAGATTTATTATTTTATCTAGATTTATTATCTTATCTAGATTTAATATCTTATCTAGATTTAATATTATCTTCTTATTTAAGAAGCTTATAGTTATTTTAATCTTTAAGATTAAAGTACTTATATACTTTTCTATTAATTTCTTCTTTAAGACGTTATTAAATAAGAAAGAGATATTAGTATTAAATTTATTTTAAGATTACTCTTAATATATATTAATAGATATTATAAATACTTTAAAAGTAGTAAGTACTTTAAGATTATAAAACTTATTTTTAATAATAAATTTTTTCTAATTTAAGAAGATTAAATACTTATATTAAATATTAAATAAAGAAAATAGATACGTGTAATATATTTATATTCTCTTTAATAAACTTTATAACTAGGTTTATTATAAATATAGAGAATAATTAGTAATAAGATATATTAAGTTAAGTAGTAAAATAATATACTTTTAAAATATAAATATAAATAATAAACTAGTATAGTATAGTTTAAAAGATAACTCTATATTCTTTATATTATAAATTAGTATAATAAGACTCTATTATTAAAGTATTAAGTAAAATTATTACTTTTTAATCTTTTCTTTACTATCTTAATTTATAATTTAATTAGTATTATTATTATATTATAAAGAAGAGTAATATTAAGACTCTATTTAATTATAAAGATATATAGCTTTATTATATATTAAACTATTATATCGCTAGTAATCTTATTATTTATAGTAATATTAATTCTATTCTATAAGATATCTAGATCTATATTATTATATTTATATTATATAGTTAAGAGTAATATTTATTAAGTCTTTTATATTCTATATAAGTTAATATTAACTATCTCTATTTAATTATTAATAAGCTATTAAACGAAAGTAATAATAATAAAAGATATAAAAAGATAAGTAAGTAAGAAATAATATACTTTACTTTTATAATATATTTAAAGAGAGTTATATTATAATGAAAATTTATAATAAATAAATAATATAAAAATCTAAATAAAGCTCTATAAAAAGAAATACTTAAAAAAATATATTTTATTTATTAATTAACGAACTAGTACTATATAATAATATATATTAAATAATATTAGATATAATACTTCTCGAAAGAAAAAAAAGAATAAAAAAGAAATATATATAATTTTAGCGTATTAAATAATACTTTTTAATATACTTTATCTTCTATTTAGCTATCTTCTTAGCCTTCTTAAAGCTATTAATAATAATTATAGTAAGGGACTTAAAAGAGATAAATTAGATAGAATTAATATTAAGATATTATTTAAATAAGATAAAACTAGCTTTAAACTTATTAAAAAAGATTTTAAGTTTATTAAAAAAATATTTTAAAGTATATATAAATAGATCTAAATAAGATTTTAAATATTTAAATTAAATTTAAATTAACTAAGTATTTTTAATACTATTTAGAAATAAGTAAGATATTATTATAATTAGTATCTATATATTATTATTATAAATATATAAACTAGAAGCTTACTTAATATTAAATTAATAATATAGATCTTTTATATTATTTATTAAGACTAGTTTAATTATCTATAAGATTTATTAATATAGTATTATTCTTCTTAATTACTATTTTTTTATTAGTTATTATTAATATTACTATATTCGCTATTATTATATTCGATATTCTCTTCTATATTTTATAAATAAATATAAATTATATTTCTTTCTTCTAACTTATATAATACTCGATTAAAGTATTATTATATAAAGTAATAAACTTAATAACGTTTTTTTATAATATATAATATATATATTTCGAGATCTAGCGTTTAAGATTAATATTATATATTAACTTATATAGTATTATAAGTGTTACTATTATTAAATTAAGCTTAATATCTATTATTTTATAAAGTTTTATTATATAGTTAAATTTATTTTAATATTATAAAGTCTCTTCTTTATCTTTTCTTTTTTAAAAAAATTCTTTAATCTTAATTTATTTTTTTAGCGATTTAATATATATATAGATATTATATTAAAGAGCTAAATCTTTTTATATAAACTATATATTTTTTATTACTATACGTAATAAGAGAAAAGATAGTATAGTTATAAAGAATAAATATTAAAAATTTATATACTTAATTATTAAAACTATTTTAGAAAAAGTAGATATAATTAATATTTTACTAAATTTATTTTTAAGTAGTAGCTTTTAAATAGTATAAAGTTTAAATAAATTATCTTTAAAATATTAAAATTTTTAATTTAAAAAGTATTCTTTTTTTATATAATTATCTTTTAATAATTAATAAGATTTAGTAATTTTAATATTTATCTATATAATATTTTTTAAAGATTTATTCTCTCTATATTTAAATAAGATATCGACTATATATAGTAAAGAGCTATAGATACGAAGAAGTTAAGTCTTATTAAAGATTAAAAAAAAAATTATTAAGTTAATATAGATTCTTTTTATAATAATTATAATTATCTTTTTTATTATTTTAGATTACTTATTTATCTTTTATATCTTAATTTAACTTTTTAATCTATATTTACTAAAGTTTATTATAGATAGTCTTATATATTAAGAGAAAGTTTATATAAAAAATAAATAATTATAACTTAAATAAAGATATTAATTCTTTATTTACTTATAAACTTTAATTAATTCTTTAAATTATAATATAAGATAATAGTTTTTTTAAGATATTAATAACTTCTATCGCGACTTCTTTTAAAGCTTTATTTAAAGACTTTAATCTATTTATATAATATTTATTAACTATTTTAGCTAGTTATATAAAATTATTATTAAGTTAAAAAGAATAAAAGAAATTATTAGATTTACTTTATAAAAAGTATTCTATAATCGAGTAGATAGAAATAAGATTTATAGAGCTCTTTAAATAAAGTATTTTTAATAATATAAAAAATTAGAAACGATAATTAGAATATTCTTTTATAGTCTTTTTAATAAACTTAAAAGAATTTATTATCTTATTTCTAAAATTATAAAACTTATTAATAATATTTATATTAATTTAAATATTATTAATTATTTTATTCTTTTTAAGCTTCTACTTCTTCTTAATATATTTATATTTATATATAATCTAGATTAATTCTAACTTCTTTATTTATATTATAAAGATAATAAGTATTTATATCTTATTACTAATCTATATTAGTTTATTACGCTAACTTTTATTATCTATTATTTTATTCTTTAAATAATTAGAGTTACTATTATTAATACTTATTCTTAATTAGTTTATTCTAGAAATCGAATAACTAAAATTATAAATAGTATAAATAATAAAAAGATTAATATTAAATTTCTTAAATATAATCTACTTTTTAATCTTCTTCTTTTAAGTTAATATATTTTTAATTAATATCTAGAAGATTATTAATCTAAGAATTAACTTTATATTATAGAACTCTATATTTAGCGCGTATATATATATTAGAAATAAAGAATATATAGAGTTCTTAAATATATTCTTATTATAATATTTTTAAGATAATAGCTTATATTTCTAATCTTATTATATATTCTTATACTAATAAAAAAGATATATATATATTACGATTATTATAATTACTTCTATATTTTATTAATAATATAAATTAGTTTAATATATTCTATATAAAGATAGAATAATAAGTTTTATCTTTTTAAAATCTATATTATTATTAATAATTTTATTAAGTCTATTATCTTTACTATCTTAGATTAATAGAGTAAAGAATATAACTATAAATTACTAATAATATATATTTATTTTTATATATACTACTTAATACTTAAAATTAGTACTTATCTTATTTAAATCTTAATTAATATATTATATTATTCTCTCTTAAGTATTATTATTCTTATACTTAATTAAATTACTTTTAGCGATCTCTTAAAGTCTATATATAAGATTAGCTAATATTATTAAAAGAAAATTATAAATAAATCTTATTATTATATTAATATTATTAAAAGACTCTTTTAGCGTATTATTAATATTCTCGCTAATAGGATTAGCGACTCGCTTAAGTATAATAATCTAATTATTAACTAACTTTATTATAATCTTAAACTCGTTATTATTATTATTATTATTAGAATTTATAATATAATAATAATTTTACTTTTTCTATAGACTAGACTTTTTACTTAGAGATTCTTTTTAATTAGAGCTTTAAAAATACTTTATAAAAGATTTCTTAAAGATATAAGAAAAAGACTTTAAGTCTTTATCTTATAAATATTCTATATCTATATATAGAATTAGTCTTAATACGTTAAAAAATAAAGAGATAAGAGAAGTATAAACTAATTAATAATAAAATATCTTAAAAGCTATATTATAATATAATATAGTTTTTTAATTATAATAATCTTTTTAACTTTAGCTTATTATAGTTTAACTTCTTTTATTAAAGTAATAATACTTTAGATTTTAATATTAATACTGTTCGAGTCTTTTAGTAAGTTTAAAAACCGTTAATTAACTATTATATAACGGTTATCTTATAGTTCTAGTTAAGTAACGATTATATAACGATTGTATAACGGTTATATAACGATTAATAATACGATTACGTAATTATTTAAATAGGACTATACGAATAGAATAGACTATAAATTCTTTAAGTCCTGTAGCTATCCTAGCTATCCTAGCTACTACAGCCTAGTTATTGTAGCTATCCTAGCTAGAGATCTCTTCAACGTATACTAGCCACGCAGTCATCCTAGCCATTCTAGCTACTGCAGCCATAGAGATCTCTCTATCGCATACTAGCCACGCAGCCATCCTAGCCACTGCAGCCTAGTCATTGCAGCCATCCTAGCTAGAGATCTCTCCATCGCATGCTAGCTATGCAGCCATCCTAGCCACTGCAGCCTAGTCATTGCAGCCATCCTAGCCACTGCAGCCTAGTCATTGCAGCTATCCTAGCTAGAGATCTCTCCAACGCATGCCAGCCACGCAGCCACGAATGCAGCCATCCTAGCCATCCAAGCCACTGCAGCCATAGAGATCTCTCTATCCCTGCAGTGACTAGAATAGCTGGAATAGCTGCGTGGCTAGCATACGATAGAGAGATCTCTATAGCTACAGTGACTAGGATAACTAGGATAGCTATATTCGTAGCTAATATAGCTGGTATACGATAGAGAGATCTCTATAGCTGTAGTAGCTAGAATAGCTAGAATAGCTACGTAGCTAGTATACGATAAAGAGATCTCTATAGCTGCAGTAACTAGAATAGCTAGAATAGCTATATTCGTAACTAGTATAGCTAGTATACGATAGAGAGATCTCTATAACTGCAGTAACTAGAATAGCTAGAATAGCTACGTAGCTAGTATACGATAGAGAGATCTCTATAGCTGTAGTAGCTAGAATAGCTAGAATAGCTATATTCGTAGCTATATAGCTAGTATACGATAGAGATCTCTTTAACGCATACTAGCTATACAGCTATTCTAGCTAATAAACGGCCTAATAAACGATTAATAAACGATTAATAAACGAATAATTAACGATTAGTAAACGATTAATAAACGGTTAAATATAGGTTATAGAACGATTATAAAATAATTATAGAACGATTATAAAATAATTATAGTTATACTACTAAATTCGTTAGAGATTCTAAGAAAGTAATTAAGAGTTTACGAAGATTATATACCGGTTATATTACGGTTTAGTACTAGTTATATACTGACTAGATAACTATCTCGCTACCTAAATATACTAGAAATTAGACTTCGCGGATAGCTAGAATAGTAGAGCGTAGTCTTTAGATTAATTTTTAAATTAAAATTAATTTAAATCTACTTAAAAAGTATTATAATATAGCGAAGAATATCTAGAATTATTAAAAAATAAAAAAGTATATTAAGAGTTTATTTTTAAGATATTTAATACTACTTAATAATATTAAATTATAACTTAAAATTAGAATTATAATATTTATATATAGAGAAGAAATTATTAATCTTAATATTTATTAATTAAAGTCTATTTACTTAGAAATACTATATAGCCGTTTAAAGCTTATTATTATAAATAAGAAAAGTTTAAATTCTATTTCTATTAATATACTTAAAATAGTTATAATTATAGATAAATATATCTTTATTACTAAGTTTATTCTAAAAGATATTAAAGCGTAATACTATAATATTATCTTATAATATTAAAACTCTACTTTAAAGATTTTTTAAATAAATCTTTATTAATAAGCTCTTAAAATCTACTTACTTTAATATAATATTAATTTTAAAGTCTTAAAGCGAGTACCTTATTAAGAGAATAATAGATATATATAATAATATAATAACTTATCTAAAGAAGCTAATTAGAGAAAGAGTAGATTAATATAAATAAAGTATTAATAAAATCTTTAATTTATCTTTTCTATTCTTCTTTAAGATAGCTAAAGTATTATAATAGATAAATAAACTATAATATATATTATATCTAAAACTAGAGTATCTCTATATTTAAATATTATTATTAAATTTATTTATAAGTACTTTTATAATCTTCTATTATTTAATTAAGAGCTCTTCTCTCTTTTTATTAAATATTAAAAAAAAAGAGAGTTCTTCTTTATAAATATTAATATATAAATCTATAATTAATTAAGATATATATACTATAATAATATATATACGCTTTTTAAATACTACTTTATATAAGTTTTCGCTTTAAAATTATAATTAAAGCTCGTTATTATAGATTAAGATACTATAATAGATTAAATAAAGAAAGATAATAAAAATTAAAAAATATAAATAATAATTAAAAAAGTATATAAGTAATCTTTAAAAAATTATTACTAAGTAATTAATAATTAAAATTTAAAATATCTTAATTATATAAGTAAGTTATAAAGTACAGTATAGTTAATATTTATAATTATATAAAAATATAAAAAGATTATAAGTAAAAGTTATTAATCTAAAAAAGTAAAATAAAGAGAGAAGATATATATTTAAAAGAAAAAGAAAGATAATAAAAATAAAGTAAGTACTAAATAAGATAATTATTCTTAATAATTAAAAGAATTTAGCGCTAATAATTTAATAATAAATTAAACTTAATTAGAATCTAATTAATAATTTAAAAAAAAAGATAAAGAAATAAAAAGTAATTTAAATAAAAGAGAAATATAATTAATAATAAAGTAAGTAATAAAATAAGTTATTCTTAATAATAAAGAGAACTTAGTATTAATAATTTAATAATAAGTTAATCTTAATTAGAATTTAATATAGATTAGAATCTTAATTAGAATCTTATCTAAATTTAGAATCTTATCTTAAATCTTACTTAAATATATACTTAAATTCGTATACTTAAACTAGAATATAGAAAATTAATATATTAGAATTTAAAGTAAATATATATTATAAATTCTTAAAATTATAAGATATAGATTTAATAATTATTTTAATTATAATATATTAAGTTTCTCTACTATTTAATCTTAATTAATTATTTAGATTATAATATATTAATACTTAGCGCGCGTAATAGTTTATAATAACTTATTTATATAATATTTATAATTATACTACTAAGAATTATAAATTCTTTAAGTAATATATTACTTACTATCTTATATTATTAGAAATAAAGTGTAGATAAAATCTAAGATTAAAGATTTATCTATAAAAGACTAAAATCTCGCGAATATATAATAAGATTTAAGAGAAGATAAAGAAGATTAAGAGAAAGAAGTTAATTAACTTAAAAATATATAAGAATTATTTAAACTATAAATATATAAGTAAAGAAATATAGAATTTAATAGATTTAAAAGATAAAATTAATTCTTTTTAAAATAAATTAAGATTAAAATATTAATATTAATTAAAGTTAAAATATAATATCTATTATTAATATTATACTCTTTATAGAAGAGTAATTATAAGAGAGTCTATAATCTATAAATTTTTTACTTAAAATAGAAGAATATACTACTAAAGAGAAGATTAAAGAACTTATATAAAGAATTTCTAAAAAAATTATTTAAATAGATAAAAATAAAAAAGCTTAATACTTTTTATTTTATAGCGTAATAAACTTCGTATTTAGAAGTTAATTATTTAGAATTTATATTATAAAGAGTAGTATTAATAACTTTTATTAAAATTTAAATCTATAATAAATATATAAATTATTAAGCTTTTAAAGTAGTTAGAAGTAATAAGAGTAGATATATTATATTCTATAAAGAATTTAAAAAGACTATTAAAAATAAAAGAGCTTTATTATCTTTAGCGATATAAGTAAATTAATAGATACTAAATATATAATATATTATTAAGATATTCTAAGTATAGTTTACTTTCTACTTAGTTATAACTCTTTTAAATATAATCTTATAAGTATAGACCTATAAATTAAATTTATAGAGTTAGAATTTAGAATACTTAGTACTAAGAAGATTCTACTAGATAGGGCTAAATTTAGATATAAGTAATAATCTCTCTCCGCTCTAATAAGTGCTTTAATAAGTACTCTAATAAGTACTCCTAATGAGTACTTTAATAAGTGCTTTAATAAGTACGCGTATACCGGGAGAGAACGGAGAGCGAGATTATATTCTTATTATAGATAGTTAGGTTCTTATTAATATAGTTATCTTTCTTTTCTATAGTCTTCTTCTTAATTATTAAGTAGATTATTAGATATCTAGCTGATACGTTAATTTGCTATAAGAGAATAGAGAGCGAGATTACGTTCTTATTATAGATAATTATATTATTATTAGTATAGCTATTTTTCTTCTCTGTAGTCTTCTTCTTAATTATTAAGTAAATTACTAAGTATTTAGCTAATAATTTAATATCTAGCTAACGCTTTAGTTTTCTTATAAGAGAATAGAGAGTAAGATTATATTCTTACTATAGATAGCTATATTCTTATTAGTATAGTTATCTTTATTCTTTATAGCCTTTTTCTTAATTACTAAGTAGATTATTCGATACTTAACTAAGTATTATTATTAGATATCTAGCTAACGCGTTAATTTACTAAAAGAGAATAGAGAGCGAGATTACGTTCTTACTATAGATAATTATATTCTTACTAGTAGAGCTATCTTTCTTCTCTATAGCCTTCTTCTTAATTACTAATATAGATTTTTTATTATTATTACTGAGTATCTGACTAACGCGTTAATTTACTATAAGAGAATAGAGAGTAAGATTACGTTCTTACTATAGATAGCTATATTCTTACTAGTATAGCTATCTTTCTTCTCTATAGTCTTCTTCTTAATTGCTAAGTGAATTACTAAGTAGATTACTAAGTATCTAGCTAACGCGTTAATTTACTATAAAAGGATAGAGAGCGAGGTTATATTCTTATTATAAATAACTATATTCTTATTAGTATAGCTATCTTTCTTCTCTATAGTCTTCTTCTTAAATAATAAGTAAATTATTAGATATTTAACTAGGTATTAGATTAATAAAGAATTAGAATTAAACGCGCGATAATTATTTATTTATATTAAGACCCTAAGTAAGCGGCTAGCTAAGTAGACTTTAACTTTTAATTTAATTATAATCTACTAATATAAGACTAAATATAGCGCTTATTAAATTATTAGAAAGCGTATTCTTAGATCTATAATTTTTAAAAGTTTTAGGTAATTATATACTAAGAGATAAAAGTTATTAGAGATATAAGAACGTTATATAAAAAATATTAATAAGAGGGCCCGAAAGGTCTAGCGAGCTAAGTAAGTATATCTTTTCTAAAAGTATAATAATTCCGAATTTATTATTAGCTATATATATAAAATTAAAGTTTTTTAGTAGCCTTAGCGTTTATTCTTATATATATATTAATATATATTCTAATTTAGCTTAAAACGCTAGACGATACTCGAGTCTATAATAAGATATATATAGAAGAATAATAATAAAAAACTTAAAATAAATTATTAAAAAAGATAATAATTATTCTAATTCTTATTATTATAAATAAAACTTAACTTATAAACTATTATAAAGATCTTAGTCTATAGTTTATATACCTAATAATTAAAAATCTAGATTAAGTAATTAGATAAAGCTAAAAGCGATTTACTCTTATATATATAAACTTTATATTAATTATAAAGATTAGAAAAGAGTATAAAAAATATTTATAGATAAAGATATATTATTTAATAATAAAAATAATTTTTAAATATAAATAATTAAAAAAGATCTAAATAAGATTATAAGATATAAATTAATAATATTAATATTTAAATAACTAGTAGAGATAAAAATTAAGATATACTATATAAATAGCTTTATTAAATATTATTATCTAGTTATTAAAGAAATAATAGTAAACTATAAAGAATAAGTTCTTATTATAGATATTAAAAAAAATCGCTATTATAGTATTTATATAATTTCTCTTAATAAGTAATAGAATCTTACTAAGTAATAAGAGTTTTATATTTATAAGTATACTTAAAATCTACTTCGCAGTTAAAAGTTAAAATCTAAAAAAAAAAAAAAGTATAAGTATATATTTAATAAAAAATTAGATTTAAAGATATCTCTACTATAATATTTATATAATAATAAATATTAATATTCTTTATTAGCTATTAAAGAGAGTAGTAATAAGACTTATTAATTAGTATATAACTTTAATAGAGAACGTTATATTAATAAAAACTAAATTAAGTTTAAAAAAAAAAGAAAAAAGAAAAAAAAGATTATAATAAAATTTATAATATTTATTTAATTTAATAAATACTTTTAATACGTATTTTCTTTTATTAATTTAAAGCGTTTTTATTATTTTAGTAAAGTTTAATAATAAAGTAATAATAAATAGAAAGCTATAATATATTAACTTATTTTAATAATAATATCTCTATTAGCTAATAGAGTAAATATAATTATATATTATACTTAAATAATTATAGACTTTATAATACTAGTAATATATATATCTTATAATAAAAATACGCTAAGCTATATAGTCTATACTTTATATTAAATTAATAAGCTAAAAATAATCTTTACTAAATATTAACTCTAAAATATAATATTAAATAATAATAATAAAGATAAGATATATTTTAATATTTTAAAACTATATATTATAATATATTACTTATTAATAATTTATCTTTATAGAAGCGCGCTAGGATTTAATATTTTATATAAAGTTATTTATAAATTCTTACTTAAGCTCTTTTTCTTAATAATAAATAAGATAAAGAGATAGAGATAATAGATATTAATATATAATATATAATAAATTAATATTATCGCTATATATAATATACTTCTATATTAAAGAACGAAGGCGAAGTTATTAATAATATAGTAAATAAATAATAGAATTACTTTAATAAATTAAAACTTTATTTAAATTATAATTAAAAGTAGTTTAAAAAATAAAGTAATATTAAAAGCTTTATACTAATATTCTAAATAATAATAAAGAGTATAAAGATTTATAAATAATACTAAGTTTTAATATAACGATTTTCTAAATATATTAGTAATATTTATTTAAAAAAGTTAAAAAAGAATAGATAATAAAGTCTATAATTATAATAATTTAAATAAATAAATAAAAGATTCTTTATAAATAGAAGATTTCTTTATTAAAGTTTATAAATCTTTAATATATTAGAAGTATAATAAAAAGAACTATATAAATTTAAACTAACTTTATAAAAAAAGAATATAATATACTCTAAACTAGTATAATAAAGAGAAATAGTAAAGAGATAGTATATAACTTTAAAAAACTAAATCTAATAATAAATATTAAAATATAGAAACTATAAAAAGTAGTAATAAGTATATTAAATATCTCTAGCTTATTATCTCTATACTTAATTATAAAAGATAAGATATTAATAGAAGATCTTAAGTATATATAAAGATCTTTTTTAAAATATTATACTAAGTAAATAAAGAAGCTACTAATAATATAATAGAAATATTAAAAATAAAGAGATAACTATTAAATAATATTAAAAATTTAAAACTTCTAAAAGCTTAGTAATTTTATAATTTATTATATATTATTTATAGTATGTATCTAGTATTAGTAAATAAGATATCTATAAAATTCTTTATAAATAACTTTATTAATTAAAATTAATATAATTTAATATATAACTTAAACTTTATTATAAAGAATATTTATATTATAAATAAATAAATAAAAACTTTAAGTTATTTAAAAGAAGATTAAGTAAAGATATATTTTAATTACTTATAATTTAGATAAGATATCTAGATAAAATATCTAGATAAGATATTTAAATAAGATATTTAAGTAAGATATCTAAATAAGATATCTAGATAAAAACTTAAATTAATAAAAAAAATTACTTAATTTTAATACTTTAAAAGACTTATAATATCTTAATTTAATTTATAGATATTAAATAATATTTTTAAAATACTTAATTATCTTTTAACTAATAAGTAATACTAATATTTAGATCTTTATTACTTTAAAAGATCTAATTATAGCTATAATATTAGTATATACTCGCTACTCTATAATTATAGTACGTTTAAAAGTAATAAATATTAATAATAAGATATAAAACTTAGCTTTAAATATTTTTAAATAAAATTAATTATTATAAGATAGAATTAGATATCTATATTTATTTTAATATATTTAAAATTAATTATATATATATATCTAATACTTACTACTTATAGAATATAAGTATAGAACGTTAATAAGTTTATATAATAAGAAAGAAAAATACTCTATTACTTTAACTATCTTATATTTAAAATTAAGATTAATAAATTTTTAGCTTTTTTATAATAATATTAAGCTCTTAATTACTTCTTTTAAATATAAATACGATCTTAATAAGTCTAAAGATAAGATTTTAATTAATTAAGCTAATATTAAGAGATCTTTACTTTTATATATAGTTACTTAATACTCTATTTAAAATAAGATATATATTATAGTTAGTAATAAAATTATAGTATAGTAAAATTAAAGCTAAATAAATAATAATAAATCTTTTAATTAAAATTAATTTTTTAATTATTTAAAATAATTTTTCTTTTCTTTTTCTTTTTTTTCTTTTTTTCTTTTCTTCTTCTTTTTTCTTTATAGGCTATTAGTTTACTATTAGCGATAGATTAATAATATTAAATCTTCTTTATATTAAACTATTTTATCTATCTATCTACTATTCTATTAGGCTACTTAAAGCGAGATAGATATACTAACTAATAATATATATATTTATATACTTACTTACTTCTCTATTTATATACTTACTTACTTACTTATTCTTATATTAGTATATTATTACTATTATACTTAGCTATTTACTACTTTACTTAAAATAAAATATATACTATAACTAATAATATAAGTATATTATAATAAGATTAAATATATAAAGCTACTTATATATTTTATTATTAAGATAATATTTTTTACTAAGTATTTTCTTTTTAATTTAATATTATACTATATAACCTTATTACTACGTTATAAACTACGAGCTATAAATATATACGCGTATTATATATATATTATAATTATATTATATAATATAATAGTTTTAAAAATTTTAAAAGTTTAAAAAAAGAATTTTTAAAAGTTTATTTAAAAGCTATATTAGCTATTATAATACTACGATACTAGATATATTATATAATAAATTATTAAAATTAGAATTAAATTTTATAATTTTTTATATAAATTATTAAAAGTATTTTAAATATAATAGTAATAAATAATTATTATTTTCTTCTTTTTTTTAAAAAATTTAAAGAATTTAAATTACTTATCTAGCTAGATTAGCTTTATATTAAATAATTAAAAATAGTCTATTTTTTAACTATATTAAATATTCTTAAATACTTAGTACGTTCTATTTAAATATAAATATTAAAAGAAAGATATATATATTAAGCTATATTACGTAATATCTATTTATTTTATATTTAGAATATAGTAGCTATAATTATTATATTTATATATAATTTATTCTTTAAAATAGTACTTCTTTCTTATAATATTAAATATTTTTAAACTTCTTTAATTTACTACTTTTTTTAAAACTTAATTAGATATAAAGGCTATTAAAAATTAAGTAATATATAAATATATATTATAATAAAGTAAAGTTTAAAAATCTATTAATATTCTTAAAATTTAAAAATTAATACTTTATAATATAATTCTATAGATCTTTTTATTATTATTAAAAATTAAAGAAATATATAGAAATAGAGATAACTAAAAAGCGAATTAATAAAAAGACTAAATAGATAGAATCTTTTAATAAGTATTATTACTTAAAAAATAAGATTAACTTAATATTATATTAAATTATCTAAAATAAATTTAGATAGAAACTTTATAATTCTATATAATATAAGAAATATCTTTTTAGTCGTAAAGTAGTTAATATCTTAATTAAAATATATAAGTAATCTTTACTAAAAGACTCTTATTTCTATAAATTTATTATCTTTAAATTAGATTATTTAGTTAAATTTATAGCTTAATAAAATCTAACTTAGATACTTATTTAAGATCTTAATAATTAGATAGTTATTAAAAAAGAGAATCTAGTAGCTAGACTATTTTTATATATTAATCTTTAAAAGTATATATAAGATAAAAAATCTTATCTAATTTTAATCTCTTTAATAAAATCTTTTATAAAATTATATTAAGATAATTTAAAGTTTCTTATATTACTAAATAGCTATTATATAAAAAATATATTATAATATAAACTTTTTAATTCTATAAAATTCTATTAAATTAATAATTAAGCTAAAGTTTCTAATCTTTATTTAGTATATATTATATCTCTTTTAAAAGAACTATACTTAATCTTATAATATATTATAGATTTTATAAATTACTTATTTAATAAAGTTATAACTAATTAAAAATTATATTTAATAACTTTAAATAATATTAAATATTAAAGCTTTAAATTATTACGCGTAAATAATAAGCGTATTTAGTAGTATAATATTAAGTATAAATTAATAATTTTAAATCTTATTCTTAATATCTAAGCTATCTACATTCTTATTATCTAAATAGTATAATAGATTAACTTAAGTTAAAGCTTAAAGCTCTAAAATATTTATCTTAATCTTTAGAATCTATTCTTTTATATCGAGCTATTAATAATCGCTAGTAAGATATTAGAATTAATATTAATAAATTAAAAGAGTAACTATATTATATTATTATTAATTATAATTATTCTTTAAGTATTATTTCTCTTATTAGATATTAATATTATTAATTATATCTTAAGTCTATTTAGAAATATACGCGTAGTAGCTTAGTATTAGATCTTAATTTTAATAACTATACTAAATAATTATATTAAGTTAAAGAAAACCTCTTAATTATAAAAGTATTTATTAAAAACTTTATTTCTATATAAAATAATCTTTAATATTAATACTCTATATATATTAAGAAAAATAAGTATAGTTAATAATTTTAAAATATAAATAGAATACTCTATTTATATAAGAATATATTTAAGAAATAGCTCTTTAAATAAAGAGAAATTACTTTTTTATAATCTTTATTATTTATATCTATAAGATATAAACTGCTTCTATACTTTATAGAGTATTATTTATTAGATATCTATTAATAATATTTAATATAGTCTTAATCTTATAATTACTTAGTATTAAATTAGCTTTCTACTAAAATTAAAGTTATTAATTATATTTAATTATTTAAATAATCGCTTATAGCTCTTATTTTATAATATATTAAAGAGCGAATTATTAAGTCGTTAATAAGTAACCTTTTAAAAGGCTATTAGCTAAATATATAATAATTATCTAAATAAGAACTTTATAATATTCTAACTTATAATAAAATAAAACTATACGAAAAGAGTAAATAGTATTTAGAGCGTTAAAATAAATTATAAGTATAGTAAAGAACTAGCTAGAGACTATCTAAGCTAATATTATAACTTAAATTTTCTAAGTCTACTTACCGGTTTACTAATAATACTTTACTAGTTCTTTAAAAAGATTTATTAGTCTAGCTATAAAAGACTTCTATAGTAATAACTTTAGTAAAAATAATAAATAGAAAGTTCTACTATAATAAAGACTTTTATAAATAACTCTTTAATAATAAGATAGTATATTACGAAAGAATTCTACTTTTATAGATCTAGGGTCTAAAACGGCGTTTTCTAATATAAGAAAAGTAGCTAAAATAGCCTTTCTTAATATAGAAAGAATAGTTAAAGCTACTTAAATAGAGATTTCTTTATAAAAATAATTAAGTTTCTTATATACTACTTTCTAATTCTATACTATAGTAGAATAATAATAATATTATTTTCTACTTACTAGCTATATTTCTAGAAGATTCTTTATTATTACTTCTACTTCTACTACTACTACTACTACTTTATTTATTAACTTTTTAAATATTCTTTATTATAGCTTTTTATTTATTTCTATTATAGCCTTCTAGAAAGTCTTCTATAGTATTTTTAAAATAGTAACTATTATTACTTCTACTTCTATTTCTACTTTATTTATTATTCTTTTAAATATTTATTATTATAGTTCTTTATTTATTTTCGCTATAACTTTTTTAAAAATTTTCTTTTAAAAAGTCTTTAATAGTAATAGCTTTTATTATACTTTTAAAGCTAATATACTATATCTAAATTAATATATATATTATTATTATTAATTAAATTATTATAACTCTAGTCTTCTAGCTTAAAGAGTTTATTAAAATAGATTATTCTTATCTTTACTACTTAAAGCTTACTATAAATTATTATATTTATTATCTTATAGTTTAATTTCTAAAGTTAATATTTCTTTAGCTAGCTTCTTCTAGTAATTCTAATAAAAATCGCTCTAATAAAGATCGATATATTAGACTTTATTTTAGATTAACTAAATTACTTCTCTAGCCTTCTAACTAGATTATTAATAAACGTACTCTTTTTATATCTTTTAAGAAATTTAATACTACTATATATAGACTTTTTAAGCTTCTTTTCTTATTATCTTTTATTAATAATATATCTACTTCTAGTAAAGCTACTATACTAACTCTTTTCTTTAATTAATCTGAAATCTTAAGTACTATATTAAGAAATAGAGAGTCTATCTCTTTATATATTATAGACTTAGTAATAATAGCTACTATATAATAAATTATTTAGATTAGTATATAAATAATATTATAGAAAATAAGATTAGCTATTCTAATAGCTTTAAATTCTAATTTTAATCTTTTATAATTTAAGAAGCTAAGAGCTAAGAATCTATACTACTTTAATTCTAATTATAAAAGTAACTATAATAAGTCTATTATTAGCTCTAAATATTATATTTACTATTATAATATATTTATATAGATTAACTATATTAAGAATCTTATTAAGATCTATAGTAAAGTAGAAGTTTACTTATATATTACTTAAGCTTTTTAAAATAATATCTTAATCTAATACTCTACTAAGCTTAGCGAGTTTAAGAAGAATTTACTATATAACGCCTCTATAAAACGCTAATACTAGACTCTTATTAAACGCTTTAAAAAGAAAGATTTAAAGATATAAAAGACTTTAAATAGCTATTCTTATACTTTATAAAATACTAAGAATAGATATACGCTATATACGTATATATAGAATATTATTAAATATATTAAAGTAATTAACTTACTTTTATATAATTAACTTCTATTTACTTATATTAAGATATATTAGAAATTCCGAATACTTCTTATTAAGTCTAAACTTAATATTATACTTTTTAACTTTCTTAATTAGCTAGATTCTAAGGCTAGCGCTTTTTATAATATTATTAAAGATAAATTAGATTATAATTAGTAATCTATATAGCTTCGTAATAAGAATAAGTAAGATTAGTATTAATCTTAGTTTTAGTTATTTAGATAATTAAAAGCTAAATATTAAGTATTATTTTAATCTTTTATATTAATAATCTAAAATTAATATTTTCTTTTCTATTAATTTAAATAGCTATCTTTTTAGAGTTATTAAAACTAAAAATCTTTTATCTTAAGCTATAATAATAACTAATTATAATCTTCGTTATAAACTTTAATATTTATAGATTATTTACTAATTTCGCTAAGCTACTTTAATAAAAATAGCTATTTAGAATCTCTATAGAGAGAGTATATAAAGTAAAAATAATAAGATACTAACTTTTAAACTTCTATAAAAGGCTTTTAAAGAAATCGATCTTATACTATTACTTACTAAGAATCTAAAGAGACTAAGAAACTAGAAATTAAAATAAGTAAAAAGAATTCTACTACTTTAAAAAAATATAAGAAAGCTAAAAAAAGCTTTTATAAAAATAATAATCTATAATACTACTATTTATATAAAGAAGATTTATATTAATCTAATACTTACTTTATTAGCTTAATTATAGTAAGAAGTATTAGCTATTAACGCTATTAAATATAATTCTCTTTTAAGAATTAACTTTATAAATATCTATATCTAGAATACTATAAATAGTTCTTATAAAAGCCTTTAGTAATTTTTAATATTAATATAAATTATATTACTTTAGAAATTATTAAATTAACTTTTATTTAGTAAAAGTCTTTTATTATTTTATTAGCTAAGTATTTTTTACAACTCTATTACTATCTACGTACTAGAATTAGATTAAGCTCTAGTACTATAGCTAAGCTAGTCTACTAAAATACTAAATACTTAATAATTCTTATAGATTATATCTTTTTTAAAAATTAGCTTTTAAAGTATAGAATTTTATAATATAAATTATTACTTATAGTATATAGAATCGAGTTAGATTAGTATATTATTATAAAATTTATAAATCTTAATATCTATATTCTTAGAAATTATATTTTTAATAGTAGATTTATTAAAGTACTACTTAAATAATAAGTATTTATAATAGATAACTTAAAAGTTAAGATACTTATTAAAATAAATATTTTAGTATTTAAGTAAATTAATCTAATTCTTTCTATATATACTAATTATCTTAATAGCTATTTTATTATATTTAAGCTTAAGATACTATTTTTTTCTTAATTTTTTATTAAGTAGAAAGTAGTACTTAAAGCTATAATTTTAATTCTAGCTTATTTTTATATAGTTATCTTAATTTTATATTTAAAACTATTTTTTAATAATTATATATTTAAGTTAGTAGTTAAATACTCTATAGTTCTATTTATTATTATAATAGACTCTTCTTTTTACGCTATTTTAATATAAAATAACTCTAATTAATTAGTTTAGCTACCTCGAAAGCTTTAAATAGATTTAATAATTAATCTAAAAATTAATAAATATTATTACTTAGCTAACTCTAAGTAAGCTTAAAAGCTAGTCGTTAGATTACTAAGATAGACTTATAAGATTATTTAGAGTAAGAAGATCTTCGCTATATTAGCTAATAGTAATAGAGTCTTCTATAAGTTATCTTTAAAGACTATATTATCTAATAAAGTAATTATCTATAGAATATCGAAAATCGCTACTAAGCTAGCTACTATAATAAAAGAATTTATTAAAATTTAAAAAGATTAAGATAGTTCTATTAAGCTATTTAAGAAGAATTAAATATATATTTCGCTATAAGCTAATTAGAAATTAAGGATTATTAAAAAGTTAAAGATTTATTCTTTAAAAATTAAAGATTAAACTATTATTAATAAAGTCTTTAATAAACTATAATTATAAGATAGATTAGAATTTATAAAGTAATCTACTCTATTCTACTACTCTATCTTTATAATCTATAGGATCTTAATTAATAATACTAAGTATAGCCGCTTAGTAATAAATATTTAAAAACTTAATTGAATTTCTATTAAAGATATATATTTCTTATTATTCTAAAGTAAAGTTATAGCTCTTATTTCTAAATATCTATTTATAATATATATTAATAGTATCTTATTCTTTTATTAATAGCGAGTTTATTTTTTAAATTAATATAAGTAGATCGTTATAATATATCGCGATTAAAAGATCTTTAATATTTTTTTAATAAATTATTATAATTTATTAGTCTATATTTAATGCTAAATAAATTATCTATTACGACCTTTTAAGAAGTTTATTAAGAATTATATTAATAATATTATAATATTTTTAAAGATCTTAAAAAATTATATTTTTTATCTTTATTAAATTTCCGCTCTTTTTCTATATATTAGTATAGCTTTTAAAGTTATTAAGTCTTTTTTAAAATATCTTAATATATAATTACTAGATTAGCGTATTAATTTCTTTAAATTATTAATATCTATAGAGCGACTTATAATAATTAGTAAGCTTAAGTTTCTATTTATCTTAGTAGAACTTAAGATCTATCTTAATATAACTAAATATCTTAAATACTATATTAAGTAGTATATATATATCTTTAAGGTCTTATAGAAATATAAGACTAAGCTATTAAAATCTTTATTTAAAAGTAGCTATAAGAGAAAGTCTTTTTTAGCTAATACTTAAATTATCTATTCTATAGAAGTAGAAATAGAGGCCTTTTTTATTCTTTAAAAGCTACTTAATAAGCCTTATTATCTAATTTATTTTAACTCTAACTAAATACTTTACGTTAATCTTAATACTTTTAAGGAACGCGACTTTAGAGTAGTAATCTATTATAACTAAAAAGAAGTTATTATTACGAAGTTATTAATTTTTTTTAAAACCTTATCTTTAACTTTTAGTACTAGTTATACGATATTTAGAAAGCGCTTAAAGATTTATTTAATTTTATTTTTAAGTAGACTTCTTATTAATATTAAAAAGAATTACTAGCTAATAGAATTAAAGATAGCTATACTTATTTAAATAATTTAAAAAATTCGTTATCTTATTAAGTTCTTAAAGTCTAAAATTATAATTTATATTAATTACTTTACTATAATAGATATTATTAAATAGACTTCTCTTATTATAATATTAATAATTCGACTTAATCTTAGACTTATTAGAGTATCTTAGTATCTATAGTAGTTCGATCTTAATATTTAATATAAATCTAGTAAGTAAAATATTATTTCTAATACTCTCTTATATTTAGTAAGTATTAATAAAGAGGAGAATCTTCTTTTATTAAATTATATTAAACTTAATATATTATATAGCTATACTTATATTACTACGCTTATTAAGATAAGTAAAAAATTTAAAGAATAAATTATAAAAGATTATCTATTAGATTCTTCTTAAACTAAAGTTATTCTTATACTCTATCGAGAAGTATTATATAACGATATAAATATTATTAAACTTTCTTTTATTCTAAGAAAAGCTATTATTAAAGGAATTTCTATAAAAAATACTACTATAACTATAGAAGAAGCTATAAAAGTCTTTAATAATAAAGAAATTATCTTTTCTACTATAAAAGTCTTTATCTTAATAATAAGATAACTAAAGACTTAATAGCTATAACTATTAGAAAAAAGATTAGATATTTTAATAAAACTATTATATCTAAACTAGTAGTAAAGAAATTCTTATTATAAAAATAGCTAATCTATTATATTAATAAAGCTACTAAAATAAAGCGTCTATATATATCTAAATTAGTAGTAAAGAAAATCTTAAATATCGCTTATATAGTAAAAGAATATATAGAATTTATATACTACTATAAGCGAGTAGCTAGTTTATAGTATATACGAAAGTTATTATAATATCTTAAAAACTATTTAAAGTACTACTCTAAATACTTAATCTATTAAATATATCGATATATATCTTACGGATCTATATAATCTATTTATAATTTATTAATTTTCTTTTATATCTTAATTATTAATTTTATTTTTATAATATTAATATTACTTAAAGGACTTAACTATACTATATTAGTAACTTATAAATTTAGTAAAAGAATTATTATTCTATTAGAGAAATCTATTTAGATTATAGCTAAATAGATTACTACTTTACTAGAGTATTTAAAATTAAGAGATTAAAAAATATTTAAAATAATTCTTTTTAATAGAGATTCTAAATTTCTTTTTAAGCTTTAGATTAAACTTTTTAAGCGTCTAAAGATAAAGCTATTATACTTAATAACTTATTATTTCTAAATAAATAATTAGAGTAAAAGAATAAATTAGATTATAGAAATTATATTACGTTTCTTTATAATAAAACTAGAGAATTTTAAGCTATAGCCTAGTATTCTTTCTTAGCTATAGTTAATTATAAACTTTAATATCTTAGCTATTAAATAATTAGTTAATAAAGTTATTTATAAATTTAAGTTTAATTAGTTCTTTAATCTAGTTACTACTTTTACTATATTTAAACTAAAGTCTCTTACTACTTATATTAGCGTCGCGAACGTTTTAATCTTTATTAGTATAAAGACTAAATACTATTACGATAATTAGTATAAGTCTATATTCTTTAAAAAAGAAGATTTTATTTATTTATATTTTTATAAAGATTATAATATTTCTACTAATACTTTTATTACTTAAAAATTAGAATAGTAGTATATCGAGCTCTTTAAGATTCTTTAGAAAATTAGATACCTCGCTTATAAGATTAATATTTCTATATATTAGCGCGTCTATTTAGTTATTATTATAGCTATACTAGAATCTACTCTATTAGGCTTAGACCCGTATAAGCGTCTTATATCTAAGTAGTCAGATTCTATATATATAGAAGATAATACGAAAGTTTATAAATTATAGAAAGTTAACTAGATTATAAATAAGTAAGAAGATTACTATTTAGTATATTAAAAAGACTAGAGAACTACTTATAATTAATAGCGTATTAAGAGATAGCTAGTTAATACTCTTAAATTTATTAAGAATTATAAAAAACGACGCAGATCTCTAACTAATTAAAAATATAAATAATTAGATCTAAGACGTTAAGTTATATTAATAGCTCTTATTATTACTATTATTATAATTCTACTTACTATATAAGTCGCGCTATCTTAACGAGTCGTTATTATTAAAATTCTAAAAATTTAAACTTCTTTTTTCTAAACTTCTTTTTCTCGAACTTCTTTTTTTTAAGTAATCGCTTTTATATTTATTACTAGAATCTTAACTTCTTCTTCTTAAACTTCTTCTTTCTAAGTAGTTATTTTTATATCTACTACTATTAAAGGATTTTAATAAGTTATCGCTATTAAGATCTTCTAAAGTCTATATATTTAAGAAAACCTTAATAAGAAAGCTTTACTATTTAAAAAAGATTTCTAAAGTATTACTATAATCTTATAAAAGACTTTAGCTTTTAAAAGAATTTTCTTCTATTTTTATACTTTAGCTTCTACTTTTAAAGCTATCTCTAACTTGAATAAACTTATAATTATTTTATCTTTTATTTCTATAAAACTATAATAGCTTCTACTTCTATATTTTAAGAAATATTACTTTTATATACTATTTCTATAGCTATTATAGCTATACTACGGTCTTATAAAAAACTTTAACTTATACTTTTTAGAAATAGCTTCTACTCTATTATATATATATATAGCTTTTATCTTTTACTATATTTATAGGGCGTTAAATATTCTTATATATAGTATACTATTACGAAAGAATTCTACTTTTATAGATCTAGAGTCTAGAACGGCGTTTTTTAATATAGAAAGAGTAGTCGAAATAGCCTTTCTTAATATAGAAAGAATAGTCGGAGCTACTTAGATAGAGATTTCTTTATAGAAATAATTAAGTTTCTTATATACTACTTTCTTACCCTATACTATAGTATAATAAATAACTAAAAATATAATAAGAAAATAAAAATAAAAAGAACTCTTTCTTTATTATAATAAGAGAAATAATTTAATAGCTAATTTTTAGAAATACTAAAGTAGTAAAAGAAGTAGAAATTAGAATAATTAAAAAAGAATATTTAAAACTCTATACTCTATATACGTTTACTAAAGAAAAGAAGTAATATTAAGTAATTTATTAGAGATAGAATATCTTAATTTTCTATAAAGAATTCTTTTAAGAAAGAATAAAAAGAAGTCACTATTTCTATTACGTTATAGCCCGGCTAAGCCTTCCTTCTCAGGAACTTCCCGGAAGCAACTTCCCAAGAAGTAACTTCCTGACAACTGCCCAGAACGATGTGTGGACTTCTAAGCAGAATCTTCGAGCAAGCTTAAACTCTACCGTTGCCTCGAGGTTCAAGGCGCCGCCAAATCATTCAATGAGCCAGCGATTCCTGACTACACCGCACTCATGGCAGGCAAGCTGCAAGACTCGTCTGCTCGCTCAGCCTTTCGCAAGGCACCATGGCACCCGTAATGAATCTTCTACCTTTTGTCGAAGATGCGAATATTCTAATAGCGCTCGAGGCCCAGCTCGAAGGAGATCTGGGACCCAACAAACACCGAAAATTGCAAACCCAAAGCGAAGCCCGGCCCTCATCTCTGGTCCCCAAAAGCCTGCGGCGTACGAACCTCTCACCGACAAGTTAGCCCTTCGTGTCTCTCCGACTCTATTATATCGGGCTTCATCCTATACGAATAATTTTCGTTTTGGGTGTTATGCTGTCGGAAGCGGACTTCTTGCCGCTGGTACGGAAATTTCGGAGCCAGTCCTCTTCTGAAAGCAACGCTGACTCCGAAATCTGTGTAGCGTGGTTCAATTATCAAACCCAATTCTATGTTCAGCCAGGAGGTGTACCGCTGTGGGTGCCTATTTTCACAAGTATTGGTAGCTACGGGATTGCCTGTGCAGGGTTTTGGATGCTTCTCAGGGTGAGAAGATTTGCAAGCCCGAATGCTTTTGCTGTAAGACTGACACAGATTTTAGCCACATAACATGGTTCGGGCAATCAGCTGTCTTACATCTCCAGCAAAGTCCGGATTAGGGTCTAGGTCTTTACTTCTGCAAATAGAACGAATTCCAATATTACCATTCAGGCAACCAACGCTTGTCACAGTACCTCCAGGTGACGTGACAATATCCTCGCACGTGTTCAATGATGATGCACAGCAGAAATTGGAGGCAGCGATTGTGGAAATTACTCGGCGGGAAGAGCGACTACGTGCATTCGCAAAGACTAACCTTCTCACGCTACCCTTTAAAAAGGCAGGGTACTGGATGCTAAGACATTTCATGGGTATCAGAAGTGTATTCACCATGGGTGAGTTTCACAAACTTCACATTAGAAAGAACATTAGAGCGTGGAAGCTGGATAAGAATCCAGTTTGGGCCCTGGATGATGGGAGAGCACTTGATAAATTGGTGAAAATCAAGCTCGGATGAGACCTAAATCGGGAAGCCATTCTTCATGGCAAATACACATTGGGTCATCAACCACGAGACCCGCTCTTCCTCTTCGATATTGCAATCTTAGTCTGAAAACGAGGCATTCCCCAAGAACTCCCAGAAATAGAATCCGACGTGGTGATCGCTCACTTACCATTCTAGTATGGTAGACCTGTTTAACAGCAACCCTGATCTAGATTTGAATTTGACAAGGTCGTAACAAAGGCCGGATGATTTGCTTAGGAGGGGCCTAGATTGCAGAGTTGAGCTATTAGGGGTCCTTAACTCAATATGCACTTCGTGCTCAGTCCTTTGTCTCCAATATACCAAATAGCAGTACCGCTCCGAATCCTATTTCTTCAATATCACATACATCATATATCTATTCAGATCAAATAGGAATTACGCCAGCAACTCGACCTCGTGTGTATTTAATTCATTTTGACCACTTCCGTCATCTTGTACGGAGTACCGTTCTCTAGCAATGAGCCTTCAGGATCAGTCACATTCCAGCGAAAATCTCCTTTTCGAAAGCACATAGGTGATGGAACTGACAACATGATCCATGCTATCTTATCTTGGTACGATACTGTCTGTCTCTTCGCGTGTAGCGATAACCATCGACGACATTATGATACATCCCTCAAACCGTCCGGGCCTTCTCCATAAGGCCCAGCCATCATCCACATTGTGAGCCAATGATACTGATAGTACGACGAAAGTCATTTACATGAACAGGCTTTAGGGAGCAATCAATTCGAGGCATAGTAGACGTCGCCGAAGAATCATTGATACCTGCGCAACTATAGAAATTAGTGTCAGCATGAAATGTTCCTAGGTCAACGTAACCATAGAAGGGTGCTTACATCCAAGGTCAAGGCCTTGCTCGAGTTCGCCCCTTGGTCCCTGTATATCCCTACCAGTGCCTCGCTTCCCTGAAAGAGACCGGTCTTCAAGCTGATCACGATGAATTGCATTCCAGGTCCCGCATGTTCTCTGATGTAGTTCGCAATCTTTGCAACGTTGGCATTGTCTAGTGCAGCGTCGACTTCATCGAGCACAAAGAATGGAGACGGCTGATAGCTGTGGACAGCAAAGAGTAAGGCGAGAGCAGCCATGGTTTTTTCCCCTCCGGAAAGATGCTCCATATCGCGGAATCGCTTTAGAGGTGGCATGGCGTGGTATTTAATGCCGTCGAGATAGGGTTCGTCGCCGTCTTCCATGTCCAGGTATCTGTTAGTCGTAAGCAACGAGGTCTCGCTACATTCATAAGGCTAGTATCCCATACGCTTGGCCGCCCATGGGCAGAGACGCGTCTCTGGTAAGGTCTTTATAGATGGGCCCAATTTGCTCCGAGATGTGCGAAAAAGCCTTGCTGAAAAGGTCGAACCGCTGCTCTTTCACTGCCTGAAAGTCATCTTTCGCTTTTTTTGCACGCTTTCGTGCATCCTCAAAATCCCGGTCTGTACTCTTCAGTCGATCCTGCACTACTCCCAAACGCTCAACCGCACGCATATTAGGTGCCATACTTTCTAGCTCGCTATTCAGGGTTTTAACACGGTCTTGCAACTCGGAGTCCAGCTTTTCATCATTATTCTGTGCTAGTGATCAGTATTGCAAGGCGATGAAGTGATCAGCCCCAGACCAGATAGGCATACCTTTCTGAGATCCTCATCGAGGTCGTCAAAATCGATTTCAATGCCGTAGTCCCGAACTTCAGGTAGAGATGTCGCATCTGGGTCGCCATCCACATCCATGGCATCAGGGTCAGTCTGGGGAACATCATCTAGAGGTAGTTGGTCGAGACCTCTCGATTCTTCCTCTAGTGGGATGCCGATGTCCTCGAGCTTACAACGCCTTAGAAGTGTGTACCTGCTGGAGGCGTTGAGCTGTCTATCGGCTTCCAAACCCGATATGGCTTTCAACGTCCCTTCAACGTTCTTACTCCTCTTTTGCACCTCACGACGCTGTTCGGCGACCTTTTCGGCCTTCTGATCATGCTTGAGCTTCTGTTGCTCCAGCTGCTCCGTCAATTGGTCTAGTTCCACCATCAAGCTATCCAACTCATTTTGCGAGGATTCTTTCTCTGCCTCGAGCTCATTGACGAGGTTTTCATCCTGTGCAGCCCGGTCTTGCGCAACTTTGATACGGCTTTTGGTCTCCTGCAGTTGCTGTTGCTCATAATTGATCCGACTTTCGAGACGGCTCTTCTGTGTACTAAATTCTAGCTTTTTCTGTGCTCCCTCCTGCTGCAATGAGCCTTGTTGAGCCTCATAGGTGCGGATGTTGTCATAACCAAGCTGTCGACAAAATTCAGCAAAGACCTCGTCCTGTACTTCACTGACAGCATCCTGAAACTCCTTCAGTGTGCTCTCGAGGTCTTGAAGCTCTCGAAGCTTCGCCTCGTATCTCGGATTGGATGCTCCTAGCTCTTCTCGAGCGTGAGCGAGTTCCTTTTGCTTACTATTCTGGTTGCGATCATGTGCTTTGGCTTCCTCTTTAAGATAAATTAGTTTCTGCTCGAGACCTGTCAACTCTCCTTGGAGCACTTCTTCCTCGGAAGCAGCGCGACGCGGTTCTGGAAGTGCTGCCAACTCCGAAACTAGCTTTTCCTGCAGCTTCCGAAGGTTTTCCACCTCCGTGTCTTCCCATCGCCGTGAATCCTGCTTGCCACCTTGACCACCAGTCATATTACCGCCTTTGTGTATAACTGAACCGTCAAGAGTGACCGCTTTGACATCATTGCGTTTTTCCCAGCAAATAGTCTTGGCTATGGCGAGGTCATCACAAATGACAGCATTACCGCAGACATATGAGAATGCACGTTCTAGAGACCTCTCGTAATTGATCGTGTCCAAAGCGATTCGGCATCCCCGATGTTGACCTTTGAGGTTGGAATTCAGGGCAGTGAACTGGATAGTATCCAGAGGTATGAATGTCGCCTGACCCCGACGTTGTTCTCGCAGATACTGAATACACTCGATGGCCGTTTTCTCGTTCTCGACAATGACTGCATCGAAATTGCGCCCAAGGACTGTACTGACCGCCGTTTGATACCTCTTTTCGACGGGCTTGCACAATTCACTTACTCGACCTTTGACACCTGGAAAGATACGCTTCATGTCGGCGATAGTAGCCTTCAGGCGGAGGTCCTTCTCGTTCTGCTTTCTGCCGTCTTCCGCCTCGAGAAGCTTAGTCAGTACCTCTTGAAGCTTCTCATCTTTCTCCGTCCTTAGTTGTGCAAGACGAAGTCGCTCAGAAGTGTGTTCGTTGAACGTCTTCTTCCTGCCGTTGATCTCCTTCGTAGTCTCTTTGATGTAACTGTTGACATTGTCCTTGCGCTGGCCGATCTCGACCAGCTCCTCACCGAGCTTCTGGGCCTGCCAATCCATATTGTCTACTTTACTTTTCAAGCTCCTGATTGTCTCTTCATCGGCCTTTAGCTGACGACCGAGACTGTCGACTTTGATCTGGTCAGCCGAAGTCTTCTTGTTGACTTCCTCCTTCAATTTGTTATAGCGCTGCAAATCTGCAGCGCTCAATTCATGACCCTCACGTTCAGCCAATTTTCTGAAAGTACTCTCCCACTGAGCTTGTGCTTTTTCGACAACCTTCAGGTCCTTGGCCGATTGCTTTACGTTGTTGGAGTGGACATCATGCTCCTTCGAGAGCTCCGCAATCCGGTTACTTTTATTGACAAGGTTTTTGTTCGTGATACCAACCTTCTCGGCAATCGGTACAAGACCGTTCTCTTTAGCTTCAATATCTTTTTCCTTCTGTTTGATGGTCTTCTCAATTTTAGAGACATCCCGACCAACTTTAAATTGTTCTTTTTTGGCTTCCTCTAAAGCTTTATCGTACTTCTCGATCCCACGTCGCTGTTCCTTGAGCTCTTCCTGGTGCTTCTGAATCTCGGCCCCGGATTCCTCAACAACCCTTTGGAAATGGTATAATTTCCATAGTATGTGAGTCACAATAGCCTGGTCCCTCTCATCGGCCTTCTTATTGTAATTGTCGGCCTCGTTCTTCTGGTCCGTGTATTGCTTGATCTCCGAATTGATGCCTCTGCGGCGATGTAGCGTAAAGTTTTGGTTCTCCAAAGCCTCATCCTGAGCTTCTCTCAACCTTTCGTAGTCTGCTTTGTGCTCCAAACTGCCAGAAATCTGTTCAATAAGGCGCGTCAGATCTCGGGGTGACTGGGAAGCAATAGCCTCCACGTCGCCTTGGAAAACTAGGAAGTTTCGAGCTTTGATTAAAATGTTCTCCGACTCTAAAGCTTCGTTGTATTGCTGCGCCAATACCACGCGATCATTGATACGATACTCGCTAACGCCTTGATTTGTGATTGTACGCTTCCAAAGCTGCTCATCGCCAGCATCGTCCTCGTAGACCGCCATGACCCAAGCGCTCTTTGGGTCGTTGCGTTCTTGCGTGCCACTTTGACTTTCTTCCTGATCCGAGCCTGCATCACCGTTGGTGTGGCCGCCGACGCCGTTGGTTGTTGCCGAACCGTCGCCATTGATTTTGGAAGTTCTCAACACTCGACCTCGGAAAACAAGGTCGCGAAGGTGAGCTGAGCGCAAATGGGACGATTTGATACCGAGAACGAAAGAAATCGCATCCATTCTAGTCAGCCCTAGGTTAGAGAATACCACGGCGTTCGTAGGGCCACTTACGAATTCGATTTCCCGGACCCATTGGGCCCGATAATGGAGGTAAAGTAGGAATCTCCAAGGAGGAGGATATGGTGGCCCTTGTAGGACTTGAAGTCTACCAATCCATCAGCCAATTTCCCTTGAACGTAAGTAAATGCGTACTGTAAAGCTCAAGACGGATAAGCTTCCCCATTCTGGGCGTAAGATTCGAATACCACCACTTGAGACTGTGATGAGGAGGATCTTTTCAACGATTGAATTATTGTTGAGCAGATAGAGGAAGTGGTTGCATTGTGTCAACGCTGGCAACTTCAAATCACTGTCTTTCTAGTTGAATGCAATATTGAGAGGACTGTCGCACGCGTGACGCGCTCTAGCTCTATAGGTAAGCTAGAGTACTACTAGCAGGGCGCGGATATCGGGTTTAACATGTCTGTTCAATCAGGCCTCGGGATTTTGGCACGAGAGGTTTGCGTCTTCTTTCCTCCTCCCCCAAGTCCAACCACATTCCCACACCCTCAACCTCCTACCGCGACGGACAGGCCAGATGGTGGGATCCAGGTGCCATTTTTGAAGGAATCTCCCTCTATAAGAACGTATCGTCTACCTATCTGCTGTAGGCATGCATTCCCTGTCTCCCTGTCCCCTCACCCTGCTCCTTAAGCATCGCCTCTCCAAGAACAGGCCTCAAACAATATTCAAGGGCTGACATGACATCTCTACGCCGAAGCCGCCTTCGATATTTTAGCAGACAGCCTTGCTCCCTCTCAGCAGTTCTTGCCTCGTTCCGCCAAAGCGACAGCAAAATGCCAGACGTTATGGGGATGGCCAAACCTAGGGCGGAGGCGGTCTTGTCCGACGACAACCTTTCACTTGAAGTATCAAGATCTTCTACCCAAGGATCTTGCACTTCATCATCCGCGAACGGAGGTTCTCCGATCCTGGACCCAAAGGCGCCTGAGCTCTCCCTCGTACCGAGTCCAGATTTGCTGTCGAGGAACGCGTCGACCTCGGACTTCAGCTCTTACCAGGAGGAATGCGAAACTCCTTTAGAAGCTCTCACCGTGTTTGACCTCCTGGATAACCTTGCACTTCCTTCGCGCCTTGAAAAATTGCAGACCCAATTATCAGCGCAGACGGAAAGAGTACGACGGCAACGTGAGAAGATCAAGTCGTCCACATCCAATGCAAAGGACAGAGTGGTCGAAGAATGGCGAAGGCGTCTACCACCACCAGATGAGCAACTCGATAAGTACAGGAAACGCATGAGCGATTCCGTGAACCGCCTTGGTTCGCGGTGGCACGACACAAAAGCTGTGACAGCCCGAGAGAAGCTTTCCTTCATCGCCGGGGTGCTCAACATTTTTATCAGTGGATATCTGATCGGCGGGTATCCGCACTTGTTCTATTTTTGGTTCACAGCGCAACTTTGCTACTTCATGCCTATACGCTTCTACACGTACCATAAAAGAGGCTATCACTACTTCTTGGCCGACATGTGCTATTTTGTCAACTTCCTTTTACTTCTGGCGATCTGGGTTGCACCGAGATCGAAAAGACTCTTCATAAGCACGTATTGCCTAGCATATGGAAACAATGCTGTTGCCATCGCCATGTGGAGAAACTCCATGGTGTTCCACTCTTTGGACAAGGTTACAAGGTCAGTGGACACGCTGTTAAGTGATACTCGTTTACTGAATTCGGCAGCTTGTTCATCCATATCATGCCACCAGTGACACTACATTGTATAGTCCACCTCACGCCTCCAGAGATCCAATTAGTTCGCTTCCCTGGTATATATGCCATCGCACAAAGCTCCCCAGATAGCGGGGCCCACTATTCCCTGCTGGGCATGATGGCCTGGTCTTCCGTACCATACGCCGTCTGGCAGCTTTCATATCACTTCTTCATTACTGTAAGGCGTCGAGAGAAGATTGCTGCAGGCAGACCGACGAGCTTCACCTGGCTGCGTCGATCTTATGCTAAAACCTGGATTGGACGCTTGATATTGGGACTGCCAGAACAATTACACGAACCCGCTTTCATGCTTACCCAATACATTTATGCTCTGGGAAGCATGCTACCATGCCCATTATGGTTCTGGTATCGGTGGCCGAGCGCCATTTTTTTGCTCTCACTATTTGTCTGGAGTGTTTACAACGGAGCGACGTATTACATTGACGTCTTTGGGACCCGCTTCCAGAAAGAACTGGAACAAATGAAGAAGGACGTTGCAAAATGGCAAACTAGCCCGGATGTTTTCAAAAGTCCGTTGATGACGCCAAAGGCGCAAGGTGGCGCAATGACACCCCAACAACAGCGAAGTACTGATGAAACAAGTGGGGAGCATAGGCACGATCAAAGCGAAAGCTGCATCGATCAGATACCCATGCTTGACGCGCAGCATGAGGGAAGTAGTGGGACGGAGAAAACTGCGGACGAGAGGGTTCGAGAGCAGAAGTAACGTATGCCCCTTGACGAAGAGGATTCTTGGATCAAGCAGCAAGGCGTTGGCAGGTCACGCAGGTGGTCCATGGCATTGTCGCATATCATGATACCCACTGGTTCAAAGCAATGCTTCCATGTCGTAACTCAATAGCCCATAATAGAAGCGCGAGATCTGCGATGTAACATCGCTACCCTACGATTAAAGAACAAACATGATAAATCCGACCGTGGCAGTCTCAGCGAAAACGCTAGCCCGTTTGCGGGCAAAAGCAGCCTTATTTTCTTGGCTTCAGATTGCTCGATACTACAGAGCCCTTTTCATGTCCTAAGCAAAGCTCTCCTTCCCCAAGAAACACCTTTGATGAACGTGGCATATTCAAACGCATCCAATGGAAGCATCCAGCTGGGAGCGCTGTCGTGAAGGTCAATGTAATAAGCTCATGACTGCAGAGGATCGAAAGGTCGAGAAAGGTCAACCGGCCAGCTCCTCAACCCTCAAGTTTGGCCAAAGATGACGCGAAGGATTGTATGTCGAGTGATCTAACGTATTATGTTGAGACTAATTTCTCGGTAGGTCCGCACTTCCATCCAGCTTGGCATTCTTACGGTTATCATACTCATTCTCGTCTTTTTTCTGGATAACCGCTTCAATGTCCTTCCAGACGCGATTCACAACGCTCTTCCTACTCACCACGCCGGTCTTGTCATCACTGACATAACGGTCGCGACCTGTTCCACACTCAACATCCTCTCAAGCTGCAAGCTAGACCCCGGGAAATGGCATCGAGTGGAGAAGGACTTATATCTCTCACGCGGCTGGCTCACTCACGCCTTTCTGCATATCGAACGCAAGCGAGAGTCAGAATTGACTGAGAAAGACCGAGTTATCCTGGATGTTCGTGTAGCAAGCTTGGACCCCGTCACCTCTGAAAAAGATCAGGGAGCCGAACGCTGGGAATCACGCCCAGCAGGAATCTGGCTCAAGCGCACCTCCAAGCACCGCGAATCTGATAGCATCAACGCATTAACGGCCGTGGATATTCTTTTTGGCTCGGACGCTGTGGAAGCGCGCCCAGGATGGATACTGGCCTCCCAAGCCCTCATCCTGCCTAATCTTGGTGGCGAAAACCAAGAAGCTTACCTCAGTGTCCGTCGCGGCCCTCCAGCGAATGTGGAAAGACCAACTCTCCACGTAAACAAAGACGGCAAGTTCAAGGTCCTTCAGGTAGCTGATCTGCACCTCTCGACTGGTCCTGGGATTTGCCGCGATCCGGAACCCGTACTGCATAATGGCGGTAAATGTGACGCAGATCCTCGTACGCTCGCTTTCTTGTCTTCAGTCCTCGACAGCGAACGTCCCGATCTCGTCGTTTTCTCCGGTGACCAGGTCAATGGCGAGACAGCAGCAGATGCTCAATCCGCGGTCTTCAAGTTCGCCCATCCCCTAATAGATCGCAAGATTCCATTTGCAACCATCTTCGGAAATCACGATGACGAGGGGTCCCTTTCCCGTGAAGCTCTTATGCAGCTTACCCACTCACTACCTTATTCACTCTCCGAGTTTGGGCCCACGACTGTCGACGGTATTGGAAATTACTATGTCGAAGTGCTTGCCCGTGGCACGTCCTCGCACTCCGCTCTCACCCTGTACCTGTTGGATACCCACGGCTACAGTCCCGACGAGCGCCAATTTCGTGGCTACGACTGGCTCAAGAAGAGCCAGATAGACTGGTTTAAGACTACAAGTCAGGAATTGAAGAATAGTCCTTCGCATCAGAGCTATACACATCACCATATGGACATGGCTTTCATACATATCCCGCTTCCTGAATACCGACTTATTGATGACATTGTCTTGTCTACTGGTAACCAGCCGGAGAATCCCACAGCGCCAGGCTTCAACAGTGGATTCAAGGACGCACTGGTCCAGGAAGGTGTGTTGGCTGTTTCTTGTGGGCATGACCACGTGAATGACTATTGCTCGTTATCCAAGTCCGCGGACGACAAGCCGGAGTTGTGGATGTGCTATGCAGGAGGTAGTGGATTCGGAGGTTATGGCGGTTACGGAGGATATCATAGACGGGTGAGGGTGTTTGAATTTGACATGAATGAAGCCCGTATTGTGACATGGAAGAGGCTTGAGTTCGGGGAGACAGAAAAGCAGCTCGATAAGACAATAATTGTTGAAAGTGGAAGGGTGATGGCTGCTTGAGAGCAGTCAAAGCCCAAATACAACATTGGGTCAGAATTAGCGAATATGGCACAACTGACGGTGGCGTACTGAGATACCAGACTTGCATTTGTGTCGTGGTGGTCTTCGTCAAAACGTTATACGAAGAATATCTCCCCGTATGAATACCGAGCACACGGTCTCTGTACTTTTGAACAAAACCAGCAGCTTGGAAGGGTCCCTCAATTCTCCTCCTGCTCAACTGCAGCAACAGCCGTGGCACCCTGCTCGCTCTCATCCTCGTCCCTCGAGTCGTTCATATCCTTTTGTTGCGCTTGGTGCTGTTCTTCCGCCTCGGGCTGCTCGTCGCTTGGCCGTAAGGGTGCTGAAGCAACGGCAGGCGGTTTGAAAAAGGGTTCTCCATCCTCATCAGCATCAAGCTGCATCAGGAAAGTTTCCCACAGTTCGATCAACTGAATTTTTTGGTTCAGAATGATATGCATCAGCATTATAGAAAGAAGACATACCTCCTTCTGCGCCTCAATGGCTCCCTCCAAAAACGTCTCCACGCCACTTTTGAAATCTTCGACTTTCTCTCTTTCAAATCTTTCTAACTCTCCTCTCATAAGTCTTCCCATGTCCTCAAACAGTAATCTCGCCTGATGACTCCTTCGCTCCCCATCCCCAACATCAGCTTGTAATTGGTTCAAGCGATCTTGCTGAGTCTTTCCGCTCCTCAATACTTTCTCCTGGGTAGCTCGACGCTTCTGGAGTTCCGCCTCAGCGCTGTGCCATGAATGGAAGGACTTTTGGCGCTGGGCGAACGCAGTTTTGATGGATGCAATGAGACGGATATACTCGTCCACTGTGATGCCAAGCGTAAGCACATCTTGTTGGGCTTGGCGTTCGTAAAGCTCGCGGATGCGAAGCTGTAGGTCTGAGAGCCCTTCGAGAGGCGTCGAGAGAGACACAGAGAGTTCGACCATAGAAAGCGCATGTAGAGAAGCGGAGAAATCGCCTGCTGCTTCGGCGAGTGTTTTTCGCTGCGAGACTACAACATCGATCGATTTCAAAAGAGCTTTCAATTGATTCTCGAGAGCGTCAAGGTAGATTTTTCGATCATGGAACCAGTCGTCATGCTCAATAAACTTGCCGCCGGTAGTGCTACCAAGCCCCAGAGAGCTGAACATTCCTTTGCTTTCGCCGAGGCCGAGCTCTTTATGTTCTCGATGCTTGACATCCACATTAAAAGCATCGCTTTCAAGAAATATTTTAAGGTCACCATCGTGCTGAAGTATTGGGTGGGCGGCTGTCTTATTTAGCATCTTTTCCAAAGCAGATCTTCTCGACTCCACAAAGTTGCTATCGAAGCGACCCACAGCTTGCTTTTCTGGTGGCGGTGGGATCACAAGTCCAGGGTTACTGTTGTGCAACGAATTATAAAGCCATAAGAAGTCCCGGTAACGTCGACTAACAGCGAATTCAGGCTGCTTATATGCTTTTGAGGATGTCTATCGTAGTTAGATATATATTCATCTCGGTTAGCCTTGATATTGAACATGTACCTTCGTCCGAACTTGGTAAACAATGTGACTACTTGTCAGGTCCCCAACCTTGTGTGGATCCCCAACTGTGATATCAAAACTGGGTCTCGCGGCCTGCTCGATACTAACACTTGGCTGCGTTGGTCTCCTTGAATTCTCCAATACTCCAGGAGCTAAATAGCCTTGTTGTGGGTATTTCTGTCTTGAGATCGTTGAGCTTCTGTCGTCATCAACAACATCTGCCAAGTCTACCATACCCCTATTCATAGATAGCTGCGATGAGGGAGCTGAGCGGGCATTGCGCGTAGGCAGCGTCTGCTCTTTGGACGGGGGTGCAGGAGGTAAATCGGGTCCTGAGAGGTTAGGATTCTCGCCCAATGGACCGAGTGGCCCAAGGGAGTCATCGATAGCTTCTAGGCGTGTAGCTTGCGCTCCAACCTTTCGTGGCGTCCGAGGACCTTTGGCACTTGGGGATCTTGGAGTAGAAGCTGCCGAGAGTGAGGATGTCTGAGATTGCTTGACTTTGGTTTCCGATTCTGCGAAGAATCGTGAGTCTGAATACGAGGATGAATCGGCTATTGGACAGACTTTGTTCTGCTCCTTCTCCGGCTTTGGCAAGATTGGCACCAGAGCTCGACCCTGAGGGAACATCTGCCTATCGTCATTTACAATCGCAGAGGGGCAAATAGTCCTGTGATCATTACATACCGCCCCATGGCGAATCCTCAGCGTCCATCGGTAAAAGAATCTTAGGTGTATTGGAGCTGATATCAAAATTAAAAAGCGTGTCGGTTGAGCATCGAGGTGTAGGAACGTCTTCGGCTTTTCCGACGTGTGCAGGGATTCCCTCGTCTCCCTTCACCTGTACATTTTCTTTCACATCACGATTCATATTGGATTTTGACGAAACGGCACGTTGACAAGTTTTTAAGTTCTTCTGAATCGGAGTTTGAAAAGGTACCTGCTGTAATAACGTACTAGGTGGTCTATGGAGTGGGTGAGAGAATGGGAACTACAGTATCGCTACTTCCTCATTCACTGCTTGTAATCATACAATTGAGGGTGTAACAGAGCTTGAGACTCAAAGCGTCAATTGAACCAGAGTCACTGTTGCTGGGATTGATTGCAATAATGATCTTGTCAGAAATCTCGCCACATTTGGTGGGCCCAACTTGTCTGGCGGGACAATCTCCATTCTTGCTCATCTCATGACTTGAGAATAAAAAGTGATTGGGCCGTCCCCATTCATGCGTAACGGCTTTCCCAAGTCGTCAAAAGTCATTCTCACCGCTGCAGCTTCCTATAAATTACACTTCTGGCGCGGGAGGGAACCATGTTACCGTCCAGCTCCTAGAATGACACATCCGCAGACTCTTCTTTGCCATTAATCTTGCCAAGTTCTCGACTCGCACTCGGCTTTCTTTCCTCGAGCTTGTGCACGAATCTTTCAGCCTCTTTCCACAATTCTGCATTCAGCTCCTTTCCCACGTTGTCCTTCCTGCTATTTAACCAACCTACGTCCAGATTACCGAGACCACCACCTACAATGACAACCTTGTTCCCTCCACCTATTCTCGATAATGATGCGTTCTGGGAATGAGCATGGGCGGCAGAAGGGACAGCCAGACTTGTCGGTGGCTCCTTGGTGACTGCTTCAGCAGGTAGTATTTCTGCCTCCTCAAGCGCGTAGATCTGGCGTCTAAGGTTCACATCCACCGACGAAAGGAGAGTGAAGTATTGCGATGTCGCGACTGTGAAGGACTCTTGTCGTTGTTCTTTTGGTATCGGCTGGCTTGGCAGGCCTTCTGTTGGCGCACTGGCCGTGGGCTTCGTCAGTGCTTCAATAGCAGAACCTGCCGACTGCAATAGTTTAGTGACATCCTACTTTCAATTTTAGTATCCACTGAGTGGCACAAGTCCTTGCCAGCGTCTAACCTTATCAATATCGTTTAGCTGCTTGATGCGGTCGCCAGCGGAAAAGGTTGAACAACTTTCCGGGGGCATATTATGAAATTAGATTGCCTCCAAAATGCTCGTGCATTGTCATTGTTGAGGCTGATAAATTTTCTACGGATTTTGACGAGGAAAGTTGAGGATAAGGGCTTAATTTGTTCTTGCATAAACGATTGAGGGATATACGTAATGCGGCTCAATTGATTAGTTTCATTAGCGCCCGAGCGTACACTTATTACCTTAGGGAGCTAGGTACTCTGAAGGCGAGGCACTTCCGCAAGTTTAATATTGATCCGACTCTTTTTCCACAACCATTCAACCATCCAATCATTTGTGACAGTACTTTTATCTCTCGTCTCTTTGTTAGTATCTCGGACTCTCGGACTTGGTTGCACATCAATGTTTACTCTCTGATCTGGGGCAGCGACCACGATAGCAGCTAAAGCCTCTAAGTTATAGGGATTAATGTTTCCTACTTGAACGCCGATTATTCTACGAAGCCCATCAATATGTCCGGGCAACCTTCAGCAAACCCATCCGTCCCTCGACCTACCGCCAACGGTGTCGGGGCCGGTGGTATGACTACGTCCCAACAAAGACCAGATCCCCAGGTAGGATCAAGCACAAGTAACGGACAAACTGGAGGCATGTCCCCGTCAAATCTTAACAGCATTGTAAGGCACAATATTTTCTGCTTAGTTTCATCTGTTTTATATATGTTAAAGAATTGTGCTTTCCCTCCGTTGGTAAAGTCTATCCCAATACGACCCGGCGATTCGATTTTGATTGAAGTCGTTGGATTCAGAGACTGCCACCTTTCTGGACCAATTGGAAGTCGCAAATCGTAGAACAAGTCTACTAGCGCAATGCTATTGCCTCGGTTGGCATCAATACTTCAGGGTTCGCCGTGATTATCACCCAGCAATACTTCTTCCATATTCTGCCCTACCAATCATAACACCGATCCTTCCAGCCGGTAAACTGTCTCGACCCGAGATGGCAAAGCGACGCACTGGCCGAAATTCTACTGGTAGGTCAGCTCGCCCTCGACAAATTCTTAGACAAAGCGAGCGCCTAGGATCATCCGAAGCACCTCAAAGCTCCGCGCTGCAGGAGCGGTCCCTGTCTGTACAGGCATCGAGATAAGGAGTCAGCGTATTCCCGCTGAGTAGCAGTGGTACGGTAGCCAGATCTCTTGTCTGTGGCAAGTTCGATGCACACTTGTCGCGCAAGCGGAGGAACGCTGAAGGAGAGCCTGGTGTAGAAAGATCCTCGGACTCTCGGCAATGCGGTGAGCGATCGATCTTGGGCAGCTACCGTCTGTCGACCAGCATCGTCGCCTCAACGCGTTGTCATCGATGCCCAGAACGACCTGTTCCAACTTCTTGGCGTGAGCCTTCTCCAGAGGAGTATAGAAGGATATAAGACGATCTAGACGCGCCAAGCCCTGTCGAGCAGCCCAGTTGTTATCAACCTTACTATCAATTCGAGCACGTGGCTCAACACTTCTTGCGCGACGTTCACGGACCAGCGACCGGGGCCTCCATACAGACCTTCTTCTGTCAGCATTTCAGTAAGTGAAGACGCACCATCAAGGGCGTGTACTGGTTTCGATGGGTGTAGCCACGCAGGAACAGACCAAAACCGTCACTCTTACTTGAGGCACCAGAATAACAGGCGACTCGCAGCCAAAAGCAACCAAACTTCCAACAAACAAGAACCTGGAAGATACGAGCGTGCAATGCACGAGGATCTTGACTCATTCAGCTTGGCTACCCCAAGGATGCGGTCAGCTTGCCTACGATAGGGGTCCAATATACGAGCGGCCTGGGGAAGCCATCTAAGGACAACCGTATGGAAAAGGAACTCAGTTCTCAGTCAACACATCGACTAACTTTATGCATCCTGTGTTGGGACTGATCGACGATGAAATGGTGATCGCACAGATTCCCCATGCCCTGAAAACCCTCGGTCCATCCTTTTTGGGGCTATTCTGCAACTTCATACGTTTGCCCCTTATACCGACGGAAGTTGTGCCCCAGACTCACTAGCGATCTTCACTGCATATAATTCACGTTCTTTCAAACTCAAACTTCCATACCTCCGTGTCTCCGTGTCTCTTGTATCTATTCACTTATAAGACGTCAAAACCATGGACGCTGATGTGATCACTCAGGTCATTGAATACCTGTCGAAGAAAGGCTATAGCAAGACAGAGTCTATGTTGAGGCAAGAGTCTGCGAATCAAGATGTTGAAGGTAGACCCATTAACACAAAGGCCGAAGAGACTGGAGGGGCTAAGTACGGAAAAGCTTTTGGTGAGTGCCATGTGTTGTCTCATGCTTTCGAACACCCCGCTAAAATTTCAATTACACAAGGATTGATGCGATCTTGGATTGAAGAGAGTCTCGATATCTACAAAGTGAGGAAAATCCGTGGTCGACCTTGAATCTACTGACAACTTCCTAGCCTGATCTGAGACGTCTCCTCTGGCCAATTTTCGTCTACTCTTTCCTCAATCTCGCATCAGACTTTTTCCCTAAAGATAGCAGCCATTTCTTCGAATCGTTCAAATCCGGGTTTGGAAAAGAGCACGACGACGATTTGCGGGCGCTTCAGCCTATTTCGCTCCCCGAGCATGTACTCAATAACGAAGTTGCGAAGATCTATCGCAGCAATAAGTACCGAATAACCCTCAGCCAGGTGGCGTTCTTGAATCTCATTCAGTTCTTGGAGTCGAAGGAAAAGGATGGAGGAGCGGTCATAGTAGGAGTGATACAGAGCTACCTGCAGGTCGTTACCATCGATCGCGTTGCAGATGATCAGAATAGTCTTGCAAGACTAGTGAAACGCGCGAGATTCAATGAGGATTATCCAGCGGAAGATGAAGGGATTCCGGGTCACAACCCTGGATCCGCAAACGTAGACCGAAGCGCGGGTTCTACTGTCTTGACGCGATTGAAACTTGGGCACATGCCTCTCGATTCAGAATTAATAGGTGATGTTCGTGCAGAGCTAGAGGAAGAAGATGCGAAGAAACCTCCCGATACCGGGCAAGACTCGCTTGTACAACACTTCGAACAGCGTATCAAACGGGAAGAAAGTGAAGACGCACCTACTCGCAGCGAATTGCAACTACCGCCATCCATCGCCCGCGACGTCGCAATGGAGGTTCAAAAGGTCAAAGAAGACCGTGATCGTTTCAAGATCGAAGGCAGAACTGGAGGCGTGGGCCCCGGTGTCAGTGTCACAATGTTCACGTTCCACAACACATACGACAGGTAGCTGCCCATGTCTCACTCTCCAAAGAAAAGCTACTAACACGCAAATGTGTCTCAGTATCAATTGCTTGGACTTTTCTGAAGACAATACACTCGTAGCTGCAGGGATGAGCGAATCTTACATCCGCATTTGGAGCCTCGAAGGCAAAGCTTTGCCAACAACGGTCCAACCTGGGTCTACGGAAAAACTGCCATCTGCGTCTCGTCGTCTGATAGGTCATTCTGGGCCTGTGTATGCTGTTTCATTTTCGCCATCTATTGCTTCATCGAATCCTCTCGCTTCTACCAACTCAAAACATCTTCTCTCCTGTTCGGCTGACAAATCCGTACGTCTCTGGTCCCTTCAGACGTGGACCTGCCTTGTCGTTTACAAGGGCCACGATCACCCAGTATGGGACGTAAAATGGGGCCCGTTCGGTCTCTACTTCTTGACTGGCTCACTCGATAGGACATGTCGCTTGTGGAGGACGGACCACATCGAGGATCTCCGTATGTTTGTTGGTCATGACAAGGATGTGGATAGTGTATGCTTCCACCCGAACAGTGCCTATGTTTTCACTGGAAGCAGCGACAGGATTGTTCGGATGTGGGCTGTTGCAAATGGGTACCCTGTGCGCATGTTCACAGGCCATACAGGTAACATCACCTCCTTGGCTTGCAGTCCTAGTGGCAAGATACTAGCTTCGGCGGATGACGCGGGCACCATCGTCCTCTGGGATCTTGGTCCAGGAAAGCTTAAGAAGCGAATGCGTGGCCACGGCAAAGGGGGAATCTGGTCATTGAGCTGGAGTGTCGAATCGACCGTCCTTGCTTCCGGAGGTGCCGATGGTACAGTCCGCATTTGGGACATTGCAGTTAGCAACGATGCAAGCGGACAGGGCAGGGTTATCGGAGAAGGAGGTGCCGGACACAAGATCGATGGAAATGCTGCACAAATGCAGGCTGTGGCTGGCGCGGCGGGCACGAAGAAGAAAGGAAAGGACGTGGTGGTCACGTCTGATCAGATTAGTGCATTTCCAACCAAGAAGAGTCCAGTGTACAATGTCAGATTCACCAGACAGAATCTTGTGGTTGCTGGAGGGGCATTTCTGAATTGAGTCTGTCCAGGAGCCTTCAGTTTTGAGAGCTATGCATTTATTCGGATGGCTCACATTACAAACCAGAGGGTTGGCTCCAGAAGTTTCGAGCCTTTTAAGACTATCCCATCCGTTGACTCTTTGCGTTGATCTCACGGCTTGCCTTGATGTCTTGACTCGGATTTCTGTACATACTTTTACCATCTGCAATTGCTCATATCAGACCGTTTTTGTGTTCTAGTCATTCTTGCCGCAGTACGCTAAGGTCTCCGTAATCTCACGAATCTTCGTCCTCGAGAGACCCGGCTTCTCTTCATCAACCACTAATCTTACTTTGGAACACAGCTACTACGCTAAACTTATATACCAACGCTCAGCCGCATCTTCCATCTTGGACAATGTAGCCTAACAACTTCCACAACTCCAATTGTACCTTCACCGTGCTACGCTTCAGCTTAATAACTGCAAACTGATCACTATAATGATCAGGCCGGCTTTCCTGCAAGACGCTGAGTTGAATGGGGCCGAGGAGGGCGGCTAGGTTGTAGCAGGGTATGTAGCGGTTTTTGTGACAATGCATAGTGTAAGGTGGTGGACCTGTCTCTGGGACATCAAAAGTCGATGCATCATGAATCGGTTCGTCATTATTCGAAACATTGGCGTCCTTCCTGAGCCACAACACGGCGGCAACTTGATTACGGTCATTGATACCATCGTAGCTCTTGCACGGAGCAATATAAGCTGCCGGCCTTGAAGCGAGATACGATAATGTCTTTGCAACATTTTTTCGAAGAATGTCCAGGATAAAGATATCCATATCTTCACGCCAGACTAGGTCGGGTACTTTGACACTAGGGTCCTCTTTCCAGCGATAGGGAATCAGTCTCTTATACTTAGACGATGCGAGGCCCGAGACGTGCGCGAGAACTTGGCGAGAGGCGACGAAGCTCGTGCTTGATAATGTACGCGTAGGGCTTTTCAGAGTCGTTGATACCTCATCGGGCTCCAGAAGAGATGGTTGGCTGTCTTCGGGCATTGCACTGGGCATCTCGTCCTTGCTAGGAGCGGACACTGCTTGGGATGGGAGCTTTGGAAGGTGCCATGGTGCCCCGGTTTTTGGATGTGTCGCGACGCCGAAGGAAATTTGGAAGTAGCTTGGCAGTCGAAGGCCTGTTAAGACGCATAGTCGCAGAGGACTCGCTAATGCAATGGCTGCAATGCCGATTAGCTGAGTTACTTGTCTTACAGACCAGTGGATATATACCATAAGGATTTTTCTGCAGCTTTAATTGGAATGGTGAGCGATCTCCAGATGGAAGAGGTTTCACTGCTTTGTGCCGGATTCGAGCGACTATTAGACCCCGGTCTATTAATGGCGACTGAGGAAGTTGAGGTAAATGAGCACCAAGAAGGGGTTCTCTCTGGTGGAGAATGTCATATTTTTGCGAGTCAAGGTCTTCCGAGTTGTTTTGAGCAGTTGCTATGGAGGTAGCGTCTTCCTTATTCTGACGTATAATCCTCAGTAGCTCGGAGTTGCTTAGCTGCTTTACAGCTGGTTTTCGAGAGCCAATTGGTCCAGATATTCTTAAATCACGACGATCCCATGGTTTTGTTACTGGTATGCGGCTTGCTGGCCAGCATTTTCTCATTACCTTGCGTGAGTGCTGTTGCACATTAAAAACAGGTAGCGAAGATGTTTCGTGGATCCGGCGGCGGACATTTTCCGCGCACATCTCGCGATCCAAACTCGAGTGATCTAAATCCACTCTTCCTTCCAAGGTTCAATTGCTGTCGAAAGTCATCATGATTCTGCTGAACCTTTGCAGCGCACCGATGTCCACAACCTTAGGTGCTGCCGCTCTCACAAATGCCTCTCGGCTAGGCTTGAGATGCTTCTCCAGTCATACCGGGCCACGAGCATGGACACCAACACCCTATGTCACAGAGACCATCGTATGTCTTCCTCATTGATTCAGATTCTGATACAACTTGTACTAACTAGCTAGGGAGGTGGTTGGCGCACTCGTAAATTCAAAATTCTACACGAATCCTTGCCGATAGCTGACGTTCTGCAAAGATGATATTTTCTCGAGGCTGCTCATGGCTTGTTCCCACCATTTGTCTCCCAACGATCACATGCTTATTGTTTACGGATTAGGAACGCATCATCTGCCTCAACGGTGCAGTCGATGAGACCGTGTCTGCTTCCATTGTAGCGCAACTGCTCTTCCTCGAAGCGGATTCTCCAGAAAAACCCATCAGCCTCTACATAAACACCCCTGGCGGCTCTGTTACGGCTGGGCTGGCAATATATGACACAATGACCTACATTTCATCCCCCGTCACCACGACCTGTGTGGGTCAAGCTGCGTCCATGGGCTCTTTACTCCTATGCGGCGGAGCGCCAGGCAAGCGTTTTTGTCTGCCGCATTCGAGTGTTATGGTTCATCAGCCAAGCGGAGGGTACTTCGGACAGGCGAGCGACATTGCGATTCATGCAAAAGAAATCCTGAGGGTCCGGGGCCAGCTGAATCAAATTTATCAGAGGCATTTGACGCGCTCGCATAGCTTAGATGAGATCGAGAGGTTAATGGAGAGGGACAAATTTATGGGAGCGGAGGAGGCTTTGGAGATAGGCATTATTGATGAGATTTTGGATAAAAGGAATAAAGAGGAAGAGCATAAGAAGGAATAATAGACATAAAGTGCAGCATGAGCTGCAGCTGTTTGGCCAATTCCGGTCCTGACATGCTGCGGTGAATATCAGAGGGCTGCAGCAATTCAGTTGCTACCGAAGACTTTGGCCATCCAGCCTGGGTTCCGATCAAAGTGAGGCGCTAAAAATTTGTGGTTAAGACGAAGTACACAGACCTCCATCAAAGCCTCTTTCGAGAGTCGGAAAGACGTAAATACCTTACGAGGTTAGTACCGCCAAGTAACGTTACACTAGTCTTTCGATACCGGTCCGAAAGTACGTTACTTCCGCTCCTGAACATTCAATCAATTTGACCAGTAGCCAACACCATCCGTCTCTGCAGCTCGGTACCTAAAAAATCCTGCTCCAAAAATGTCCGACTACGGTGGGGATGGGGACGACGCTGATGACGGGTCAGTCCGATGTCGTTTTGCGCTCCAGCTCTCCTACTCCTATTTTCACTAAATCCTCTCACTACAGCTACGATCCCTACGAGCCAACCTATGACGAGGACGAACCCTTCTCTCCTCATGATCCTGACGATGTTGAAAATTCCAACGCGCAAACCCCCGCTCCAGGAGGTGCGGAGGATCCAGACAATCTAATGCCCGCGACCAACGGCGTTGGGGGAACTGTTGTAGAGATAAATGGGGGAGGTGGAGATGTGAATCAGCAACAACAAGGGAAAAGAAATGCGGTACTGGGGTTGAAGGCGAAGAAAATACCTGAGCACGAAAGGTCGACGACACCGTACATGACAAAGTATGAGAGGGCGAGGGTATTGGGGACCAGAGCGTTACAAATAAGGTGTTCTATGCTCCCCTCCAGTGACTGAAGAAAATCGAGGCAACCATGGTTGAGGTAGTGGGCTGCGCTGCATGGGATGGTCTTTGAGGGATGCTTTGCTGAGTTGTAGGGAGGATCTTCGCAGTAGAGACGGCAGCGCAAATGTTCATGAGTGCTAACCCAACACAATTCACAGTATGAACGCGCCTGTTCTTGTCGATCTAGAAGGGGAGACGGACCCTTTACAGATTGCTATTAAGGAGCTAAGGGAGAAGAAGATACCTTTGGTCGTCAGACGGTATTTGCCTGATGGAAAGTACGAAACCTCTTATTGATTCAATGGTCATTCTGGAGTTGACAGTTTCCAGGTACGAAGACTGGACATGCGAGGAGCTATTATGAGACATCTAGAGGATCCGATTCTAATGGTGTTTATCTTTCGCGATTGGACATTCATGCATGGCGAAAGGCGCACGGTCAAAGAATCGGCGAGGCCGTTCAATTGCTGCTAAAACCCCCGACTTCTTTGCCATGTCCAATCTCACTATCCTTCAAGTCTCTGCTTCGAATCGTGCTGCTGGCTTTCCCAAGATTTTTGACCGAGGAGCTTTTTATGGACATCTCAGCATTCCACCCCTCACGATTACAATCCTACCTATTAATGCCCTCGTGTCTTTCCTCAGAATTGGCCCGCGAGACTGAATACCAGATCCGCCTCTTTTCTGAATGCTAACCATAATTGCATACTCCGCACGCACAGTTCAAATTAAACCTCCGCTGGCGGATATTTAGGATGGTGGGCCATAATGACAGCTATGGTGAGAATAGTGAGGATGACCATGGTGATGATGTTGTACGGACTTATAAAATAGCTACAAGGGGCCAGATAGTAGGGTCTGTGGAGAAATCTTGGATAGCTATTGCTCCGTCGCTAGAAAGCTGCACAACTACGTTCAGCAGCATAATTGATAGTAGAAAGACTACGCAGTTATAACGTATTAGGAATGAGTTAAGATCTGCCGGAGTTATAATATTTGAAGGAACTTGGCCACTAAGTAGGGAAGGAGGGAGGATCAGGATGAGGAGGAAGAGAACAAGATCGATCAATGCAGGGGCTCACAAACGCCGTCTCCATATTGGATGCACCAGTCGCTGCTGAGAAGCTGAGAAGACTTTGACCCTTATATGGTTTTCCTTGTTCCTCTCGCCGAGAGAATCTCATATTATTAGTAGTTGATAACGTATGGCAGGCGAGTACGGAGGTCTTGACCAAGAAGTCCTGATCATTCCAAGTGGTTACCTGGACAATGCGCTTGAATGTAAGGCAAAAGCCCCGAACCTCGAAAGCTACCCCTAAAAGGTACTCTTAAAGCTTTCTGTTACAATGTCGTTATCCGAAAGCGCTTCTTGGCATGTTGAGGACTTTTTGGTGCATATCTCCGTACGGAGCAAAGTGCTGCGAGAGACGAGAACTATTACATAATATGCTATCTTCCGGCCTTCCACCTTTTTCGAACATCGGTAGACAGCTATAAGGGATCGGACTGGGTGCCGATGGTCACAGCTTGCATGCTGACCACTGATATCAACGTCTCCTGAACGGATGCTTAGAGCGGTCAAGGCCAACTACTCGAAACAGATTCAAGCGAATTTCCGCCATATGTGAGGACTGGCCCGTAGCTCATCGACGACTTTGGGTAGTAGTTGATCAGCGCTTTCGTTACACCTAATTCCCAACTCGCCCTCATTAGCTGTTTCCAAATCTGCGTAAAAGCTTTCTTCTCCTCGGACCCCTCCCAAATTTAGGATGCCTATGGGCAGATGTCGTTCCTTCGCTCTTTTTACTAATCTCCATGCTGAATATGTGGCTAGACTGCTTCCGACAACTAGAACACGACTGGCTTCATCTATGGCCCTCTCAGAAGCAATTTTGATATCTGATGCAATGGACTCCCCAAACATGACGACCGCAGGCTTCAGGACGCCAGCATTAGAGGTAGGTGACCAAGCGCCGTCATGATCAACCTCGACCAAGGCTCTTGCACCGTCCGCCAAGATCGGGGGACATGTGAGACAGGTAGGGCAAGCAGGGTACCTTAGTGATTTTGGAGTCAGCGTTTCTCTTTTGAGGAAGACATGTGAGCTCCCAGGCATATTTAAGGGGTAAAAGCGCTCAAGACGTGTCTCGAGACTCCCAATTAGGTCAAGGTAGGGAAAGTAATGCAAAGAAGTTATAGCTATACCTGAAAGTAGTATATGGTGCATTCGGTACGTCCACGTCTCCGTCCGGATTACTCTTAAGTCCTTTTGCTCTTCTCTCAACAGGGTTTTCAGAATCCAATGCTCCACTTGCCAGTATTTCCTCCAGAAAGGCTGCCCACCGTGGATTCAATAAGAATAGGGAGTCCTGAAAGACGCTCCTGGAGAACTGGTTATGGCAATTAATACAGATCAGAGAACGTAGATAGCCGTGAAGCTCAATAGTCGGCAAGTCAGGGTGTGCCATGGAATGGAAAGAATCTACATCTGGATAGGATCCATTGCATCAGCTATTGCCAAACACCTCCCACATCCAATATGGCTATGCTGCCGGTTCATAGAGCGGGTGAGCAAATGCACAATGCACCTACTCTGAGTTATCACGCTGTTGACCAGTCCCAGCTTGCCCAGATCTCTCACTGCGATGTGCGCAACGTTCGGTCTCGCTCTATGTAGATTGGTCCATCCTAGAAAGCTTCTTGCCCAATATCGCTTTCGAGCTTCGTGGTTGCTTACGAATTCATTGTAGTAGATTGGCCTGTATGTCTTGTTCAAGGTGTATGTGCCTCCAGTGCCACGATAGTCGGCTAAGCCAGATGCGACGGATATCCCAGCCCCGGTAAGTAGCACCGCCTTCGTAGAGGCATTATTGACGGAAGAGAGACGAGCGTTAGGCGAAGTTGGAGCAGAAAGAAATTTGGCCAAGGCGTGTCTAGCACCTGTCGGAGTACTGGCAAAACTTGGGATGATGGTTGGAGGAGGTAAGGGCCCCTGGAATGATTTTGGCGTCAGTCTTGCTTGCCTGCAGGGATGATAGGGAGCCTTGTGTAGGAAGACGTCTAGAGAGTGAATTCACCCCAATACATGGCTGAACATCAGGTTCAAGAGAGGATATGTGGACTCGGATAATACGTACAGTGTAGGGTATTCGCATTAAGGACTTGGTCATAAAGAGACATTGATGCCAAATAAAAAGACAAAGGGTTGGGATCAGGTGTCAGGTGAAGAGAATGAAATATGAACGTCATGCATCTAAAAGTAGGCTGAGTACCTATCCTACGGGGGACAAGTAGAGGTCGTCGGCTCGGTGTGCACTAGGGTGCACTAGGTGGTAGGGCCTTATAGTGTACGAGTAGTAAGTACTGGGGGTGTTTTGGGGGGTGACCGACGACTATCACTAAGGTACTCGTACTAGTAGACTACGGAGTAAGGTACCGGTACCACAACTACATACTTACCCAAGTAAGATACAGTACCTAAGGTAGTTAATAATAATAAACTTTCGGGCAGGCACAGCACGAGTGACGAGGGACAGTCAGGCTAAAGGCAGACAACGTGAACTGACAGTTGATTATCAGATACTGTCGCGCTCAATCGTCGCTCCCCTATACTCATGTGCTCGTTTGTACCAAGCGTATAGGAGGAGTAGCATATGACGCTCGCCCTGGAGGTAGCGGTCGAAGTCCAGCGCTCATGCCGCTTCCTCGAGCCTCGCAAACTTTTAAGGCGCGTGCTCATTTCACCTACTTTCTCTCGCCCAAACCGAGTTGCCGAGCCTTGGTCAGGACACATCGCTGCCACACGCAGCTTCCATTCATTTCTCTTGCCATACCATCTTCCTTTACTACTCGTCATACTGGCTCTCACTTATACCCTTCAAGTACCTGCTTACACCGCCGATTGAGTCCCAAGATGAGTCCGACCACCGTGGCGCGACCGCACAGCGGCCACTCGCATCAACACCATCATCATCATGACAATACATACCTTGTCTCTACAAATAAGAAGGACGCCGGTGTCCGTATCACGCGAATTGGTCTTTATGTCAATTTCTGTATGGCCATAGGCAAGGGTCTGGGCGGCTACTTCCTAAACTCACAGTCCCTTGTCGCCGATGCCTTCCACTCTCTCACAGACCTTGTTTCTGACTTTTTGACGTTGGCAACGGTGTCCTGGTCGCTAAAGCCTCCAACTTCTAGATTTCCTAGCGGATATGGCAAGATCGAAAGCTTGGGATCGCTAGGAGTCAGCAGCCTATTGCTTGCAGGTGGCATCGGTCTGGGGTGGCATTCGTGTGAACTGTTATACTCTCAGTTCTTCCTCGATGCTGCCTCGTCAATAGCAGAACATGGTCATAGTCACGGTGGTGGAGTATTTGGCCATTCGCATAGCCACAACCCGGCAGATATGGGAATCCCTAACGTTCACGCAGCCTGGATCGCTGGTGGTTCTATAATAGTCAAGGAATACCTTTATCGTGCCAGTAAGTTGAGATTGACATCCCCCAATGCTTTTCCTGTTTGTCAAAAACCATTGCCAGAAGTATTGGAATCCGCTTTTGCCATTATTCGGCATCACTGCAGTTCAAAGATAACGTTCAATACTATGCGTATCATCAGATAATCGCTCTCTTTCCTAAAAACGAGTGCCCATGAAACTCAAGTCATCGGTCGCAGCACTTCTGCCTATCTTGTAGCGTCCATAGTTTGTTGTTTTTCAAGCTGAATTGCAGCAATCCCACTTCCTGCAGCAACAGCTATATGTGATGCAGACAGCAGCTAACGTCATCTCCCGCAGCTATGAAAATCGCAAAGGAGCGCAAATCCTCCGTCTTGGCTTCCAATGCCGTCCACCATCGAATAGATTCGCTGACAAGTATTGTCGCTCTCGTTGCTATTGTCGGTTCTCATGTTTTAGACAGTGTCTCATGGCTCGATCCTGTTGGAGGTCTCGTTGTTTCAATGATGGTTATCAGAGCTGGCTGGGGCAATACTGGTTCGGCATTACTTGAATTAGCAGACGTTGGCGTTGCGGAAGAGATCAAGGGTTCGGTTCGAAAAGCAGTTTCAAAGGCACTAGGAGAGGACTCTCTCGGTGTTGGTCGAGTCAAGGGCAATCAAGTCGAAGTCCGAGACGTGCAAGGGGTTAAAGCGGGACAGAATTATCTGATGGATGTCGAGCTTGCCGTGCCCGGGGAATGGACAATGCAAGAGACTCGTCGCGTAGAAAGCACAGTCCGAGAGAGGGTTGGCTCCAAAGTTAGAGGTGTACGGAGAGTCAGAGTCAGATTCGTGGCCAGAGGCGACGAAGCGTCAGATTTTACCGACGAGTTCATTGGTGCAGACGTTTCTTCTCGAAGCAGCCCGGAGCCAGAGGATGACGACCACAGTGACAGTCAATCTCAAAATCACACCGACGACCATAGACATGGCAAGTCTTTTTCCAATGGCGATGCGAAGAAAGAGACATGATCATCTGCCTTCTGTGCTGGTCGGAAGGGTGATACATCAAGTCCCAGTGGCTCTTCCACCCATTTTAACCAAAGACGCGAGTCATGCATGAGGTAGCTAAGGTACGGGGAAAGTTGTACTCTATACTCAAGTACTTTACTTTTATCGTGTACCAAAGGTTCACGGGACTAAGGTAAGATACCTTACCGTACGTACCTAAGCGATTTTGACAGGTGCTAAAAAATGGAGCTAAAAGGGAAAAAGATGGACCGGACATTTGAATGAATTCAGGTACTCTACTCCGTAAATGGTTTTTGACATTCCGAGGCTCAACGTTTCAATCGCGCGCGACTTTTTCTTGACTACAAACAAAAGTAGACTACCAAGTATCCAAGAGGTCACATAGAGACTTGACGCTTGTCTTCCCTACTGATTGTTGATTTTTGTTGTCTTCATGGCCGATTATTGGGGTATTCGCCTGCCTAACATTTAGTTATACGTCATTTCATCTCTCGCCAAACGGCTTTGCGGGACCAACATCAGCGCTGAAAAATGACCAACGAAAGCCCTCTTTACCTGGGCTTCGACCTTTCTACTCAGCAGCTCAAGGGGATTGCAATCACCTCCGACCTCAAGGTTGCTCATGAAGCGGTTTTCGATTTCGATGCAGATGCTATTGGCTATGGCACAAAGAAGGGTGTACTTACTAATGAAGTTGAGCGCGAGGTTTATGCACCAGTAATGATGTGGCTGCGCGGCGTCGATGTTATTTTGCAGAGACTGCAAGACAAAGGCATTGACTTTGGGAGAATTCGAGGCATCTCTGGAGCAGGGTTGGTAGATTTCGGAGTATCTCTCTTTCTTTTGATGCAAGACTTAGACCACAAGAATTCTTGGGAAAGCATTGTTGCCTCTAAGACCTATTTTTCAATTCTATCTTTGGCCCTTGAAGAAGCAATGCTGACTTCGAACTGTGCGCAGCCAGCAGCATGGTAGTGTGTACTGGAGTGATGATGGCGAGCATGCTCTGCGGAGCCTGCATAAAGGCAAATCGCTGGAAGAACAACTGCAGCATGCGTTCGCCTATCCTTACTCACCAAATTGGCAAGATGCCTCTACCCAATCCCAGTGTGACTCTTTCGACCGACACCTTGGGGACGAGGTCCAGCTAGCGATACATACTGGTAGCAAGGCTCATCATGTAAGACGAGCTTTGCAACCCCGATCTGTGGAGAAAATGCTCCATGTTCCTTTTGCACGTGCAATGTTTGGCACTGCGAGAGATGAAAGGGCAGAACTTCTTTTCATGCGGTTGGTACAGTCGTTCAGTTCTGGGCTAATTGAAGAATTGCATCGTAGCGTTTCACCGGCCCTCAAATCCTGCGGTTCAGATTAAAGCATCCCAACCAATACTCAAGGACTTCTCGCATTTCACTGGTGTCCTCCTTTCTTGCATCAATTTTCCTTGGCAAAATAGCTCCCATAGATATTGCAGACGCCTGTGGCATGAATCTCTTTGATATAAAGACGGGTAAATACAATCAGAAACTGATGGCCTTAGCCGCTGGCTCCTCCGACCTTGAAAGCAAGTTGGGTCAGGTACCGGAAGACGGAGGAGGTAGCTTTGGTGATATTAGCCAATACTTTGTGCAACGTTATGGCTTCCATTCGTCGTGTATGATAGCGCCGTTCACTGGCGACAACCCCTGTACGTATTTCAGATTTCATACTTCCTCTTTTGAACCTCATATTGATCCTTGGGACATGTCTTGGAAGATTTTACTTCAGAGACTGTTCCAAGGCTCAATAGGCCCCTCAGGCAAGCAAGACTGACTCCGAGATCATAATTCAGCAACCATCCTAGCATTGCCTCTTCGCCCTCTCGACGCAATCGTTTCGCTCGGCACTTCCACGACTTTCTTAATGTCAACGCCTCATTATAAACCAGACCCAGCTGTCCATTTTATGAATCAGTGAGCACCCTTTCGGAGATACTTTTCCTCCCTTCTCACCTTTCATCGAGTCTGAAGAGACGCCTAAGGAGCAGGGACACAAAATTTCGCTCCTCAACCATAGTTTTCGACTTTGGATCGCCTCCAAGAGAAATGCTGATCTCAGCATGGTCTAGCCCTACCACACCTGGTCTTTATATGTTCATGCTGTGCTACAAAAACGGTGTGTTTCTTTACTTTTCCCGCGACTTCCTGCAACTTCGTTCTTACGTCAGTCAGGGGGGCTTGCGCGAGAACAAATCCGTGATGCTCTTTCACCGGACTCTCCCATTACTTCAGATCTATGGTCACTTTTCAACCATCATGCTATGCATAGTCGTCCTCTAGGCGCTTCCGCTGAGAGCTCTCCGGCAAAAATAGCCCTCTACTTCCCTCGCCCTGAGATTGTCCCAAATATTCTGGCTGGCACATACAGGGTACGTACGTTTCGGATCCGATTCTTCTTACTTGTTCATGAAACTCGGGACTTGTCTTATAACTCCAATACCTGCCTCAAATAAGCAACGCTGACTCAGAAGTCTGCGCAGTATACCTATACTAATAACAAACCCGCCGTCTCTTCCCCATCCGCATGGAAGCTTCCCGAAGACGACTGTCGAGCCATTATAGAATCTCAGTTGCTGTCTTTGCGCCTTCGGAGCCGGGAGATTGTAGCTCCACCGTCTCAAAGTCCTCAAAATTTTCCACCTCAGCCTAGGAGAGTCTATCTTGTCGGAGGTGGCAGTCAGAACGCCGCCATCGCGAAGCTCGCAGGAGAAATTCTAGGGGGCGAAGAAGGAGTCTATCGCCTTGACGTGGGTGGGAATGCATGTGCACTTGGAAGCGCATATAAGGCTGTCTGGGCCGTCGAAAGAAAGCCAAGAGAGACCTTTGAAGATTTTATTAGTACTAGATGGAGAGAGGATGAGTTCGTTGAGAAGATAGCTGACGGCTATCAGGAGGCATTCTATCAACTTTATGAAAAAGGGGTTGACGGTTTGGAGGCCATTGAAAAGGATGTGCTGAAGAAGCAGGCCATGGATGTAGGTAAAGCAGGTACTACAGGGGACTCGGCAGGCTTGACATCTTTTTGAGCTCCTTTCGGCACTTAGTAGGTACATGCAGCGGTCGTCTTCAAGGCTCTCTATCCACAGTGCCAAATACAGTCTGTCAGTGTCAATCATCCAGACATGTGCATTTCTCAACCCGCAGCTGATACTCTTCATGAGACGTCTTGTCAGTTTTTATCTCTTTCTCCGTCTAGTTGTTAAGAGGTGCCAAACGAGAAACAGGATTACGAATTGCGAGTCCTTAGTGAGCGCACAAGCCGGTTAGATACAGTGATGGAGAGCTTGCCTAGTACTCCGTACTGGTTTTTCAGGGTTAGACCCCCTTCTTTTGGGGCTCTTAGAGAGGGGCCATCCTACGAGTAGCTCGAAAGTTCATAGACTCTCTTATAATTTGATTGATTTCCTATCAAATTTCTTTATTAAAAATTTATTCGAAAGCGCAAATGTAGTTCTATCACTGAGCTTGTTAAGGTATCTATTATATGGAGGAACCTAAGGAAATAAATGATTAAAAAAAATACCTAGTCCATGTTCAGCCTTATGGCGCTTCCTTTCCAACTAAGATAGGGCTGAGGCGGGGCCACGGCGCTAATGGACCGAGTGCGCCGAAATTTGCTCGCGCACCGACATAGTAACGAACTATGTATTGTAGACTTACACGCTTTGATTCGCAATCGCATTGACAGCATGTTCCATGGATGCTTCATCGCCTCCTGAGAATGGCGCCGTCGAATTATCATTTCGTGGCATCAAGCGGAAGGCCACTCCCGTTGCAAGTAAAAGCGCAAAGAGGTTGCAAGAGAATCAAGCACCCACGGATCCTGGTACGCTCAGCGATGGCTCTCACCATTGCAACAGTTGACCTATCGCCTAGATTCCGACGCCTCTGATTATGACCTGGTTATTTCCAGTGATGCGGACGAGAAATCTCATATCACTAGCAGTGTTGCAACACCACTGACCCCCTTTTCCCCCAAAGCATCCCCTCGACATCCCTCCGATATTCTCAAAGTTCACCGCTGCACATACGATGACTGCGACAGATCTTTCAATCGTCCTGCCAAACTAGCTCAGCATCTTCGGTCTCACACTAACACTCGACCATTCCTCTGTCCTCACCCACTATGCACCAAGGACTTCCTCCGCGAATCTCATCTGAAGCACCACGTCAAATCAGCGCATTCGGATGTGCGTGACTATATATGTGAATGGGAAGGCTGTGGCAAAAGTTTCGTTACCGCTACTCGACTGAAGAGGCACCATGCTACTCATGAGGGCAGGGAGAAGTTCAGATGTACAAATTCTGGTTGCGGTCAGACCTTTCGGAAGCATGGGACACTGCAAAAACACATTCTGATCATTCACGAAGGCAGAAAGCCTTTCGTGTGCGAGTTTGTAGGCTTTGATGGAATTGAATGTGGAGCCGGCTTTGACACTGAAGGGCAACTGAAAAATCATGTTGGAAGGGCACACGAACCCAACGCTTTCATATGTACAATATGCCCACCCGAACGTCAAAGTACCATCGGCAACCCAATCTCCGACAATGGGCAAGCATCATTCCCAACGCACATCGCATTACGGGAGCACATAGAAAATGAACATCCTCCGACCTGCACGGAGTGTGGGCAAGCATGCAAGTCACTGCGGGATCTCAAGAGCCACCTTGAAGTAGTTCATGGGAGTTTCGATGTCAATGATTCAAAGGCTCATTTTTGCCATGAACAAGGATGTGGGCGAGGCTTCACGAGGAAAAGCAATCTTAGCAAGCATATTCAGATCAGCCATAATCCAAATCGATTCATCTGCGGTGGTTCTGATCCATCATCGAGTCAAGTCACAGATTGGGACGGAACGAATTCTTGCGGAAAAGCTTTGAGGACAAAGGCCAGTCTAGAAGAGCACATACGCACTGCTCATCAAGGCCTTGCGCCGTCTCGCACAAATAAGAGACGGACCAAACAGGATGTCTCCGATGAGTCGGCTCAAAAGCATCATGTATCTATTCTGGCCCGACTCACTGGCGCTAATTACGAAGAAGAAAGCGGAAGAAGAATTCCGTGTCTGGTAGTGGGCTGCAATCACTGCTTTCTGAGAGAGTATGATCTGGATATCCACTTACAGTCCCGTCATGGTCTAGCAGGTCTTGAGCTCCGGGAGACGCTGGTTGGTCAAGGGGAACTTTGCAGTCGGCAGACCTTGCAGGGACATCCAGCTTTTGCAACAAAGGAAGACGTTGATGCTGAGAGGGCCCTTGATATGCAATCTGACGATGATGTCAGCGGGGCTCATTGTGAAGAGACTCTGGGGATAAGCGCTTTGAGGGCTGGTGGATCCTGGCTTGAAGAGCACTCATATCAAGATAGAGGAGACAGCAGCGAGTGGCAACGTGATGAGCTAGAGATGCGGTGTTTAATTGATGGTGGCCTTGCAATGGAAATACACGAATTGGTTGATGGTCAAGAGATAGATGTCATTGACCCGGCACTTCGGTGAAGGGTCTGGGTGTCTTAGATATGTACTGGCATTAGACTAGCCATAGCTTTATCGGATCGTAATGTTTTTTATATGGTTTTAAAAGAGGGGGTAGGGGAGCCTCGCCCCAGGACATAAGAATATCACCGAGGCTACGTCGTAGACTTGAAATAGAAATGCCCTTAGAGCAGTCCAACCTCTTTGACGATGAACCACCTCCGAAAGTACCACAACCCGGGATACCTCTCCTCGCTCTTGCTCATATGTGCGTTACGGCCCGGTAATCACCGCAGAAAGGGGGAAAGGGGGATAGATCCATTTCGCCTTGTATGTTCTATCCTTCCTAGGGCCATTAGATCTCAGAGCGATATGAAACATCTCAATGACTCAAATGACTCCTTTCCGTAGTCCGGAACTCAATCGTAACAAGTGATATTGAGACGTCTCAATGCTATATTCCACCGCTCTATCTCGATAGAGATCCACCCCACCTTTTTCAACTAAAGACATGAGACCCGGTCTAAGGCCCTAGTCGACAGCACGAGGAACCAGATAGAGCTGACATGGCGATTCGAAGTTGGATAGCGAGGAATGGTCAGGGGTTACGGCGTATTAGAACCGAATATTGACGAGGGATGACTTGTGTGCTGGTAGATGGGTGTGTCGGATTAGTTAGGATTGATCTTAGCTTCGCTCTGAGAGAGCCCAGCAACACAATCCATCCCTGGGGTTAGCCATAGCTTTATTACGGAGCATACAGTAGCCCAAAAGGAAGCAACACCTTGTCCTCCCACATAATGTTCGTGGCTGGTGAATAGCGGCTGCGCTGTATCATTCTCGCGTGCAACATTCTTTGCATATGATTTATGTAACATCTCGCCATTTTCAACCAAGACTTTCCTCCGTGCCTATGGGCTTAGAACCTTAGACACTCTATGCTTAAGCCTCCGCAACTCCACTGCCCTATCGGAAGTCTGCCTCTAAAGCGGACGAACCCTGCATCTATGACTCGGTAGCACAACCCAAAGGCTTTACCAGCGAGACTGGCCGGCAGCTTGGACAAGAGATAAAGGCGTGCACAGAGCTCTTTCTGGGCCTCTCGGTGCTCCTTGGGGGGCGGGGACCGGTATGGATGCACAGGCATGTCGAGCCAGCTGTTCCAGTGTATTAAGGCTAACGCCTCTAACATCTGATCTTGAACATAGGTCCAGAATGCTATTGAAATTGCATGGAATCCTCGTGCCGAACAATCCCTCAAATCACAAGCGTTTGACTTCCTCAATCAACTACGCTCTGAACCGCAAGGATGGCAGATCTGTTTCTCGCTGGCGCTGCGAGACCCGAAGCCTTCAGAAGTGGTCCGTCATGTCTCACTCGACATTGTCAACAATGCTATAAAAGCTGGACATCTGGGTGACCAGGATATGATTTTCCTGAGGGACAACGTACTCGCATACATGCAGAACAACTATGGCGCTGCTGGCAGCAGTAACGTACAGCTTGATCCTGTATCCATCCAGAACAAGATTACACAAACCGTAACGAATCTCTTTGCGGCGTTGTATGCTAACCATTGGACGTCTTTCTTTCACGATATTCTAAATCTAACAGTGACCACCGGTTCGACGTCAAGGGACAATGCGGCAGGGGTCATGCTGTACCTTCGCATACTGGTTTCCGTGCATGACGATATTGGAGATGTTCTAATTCCGAGAACACCCGAAGAGCAAAGGAGAGACAATGACCTCAAAGATCTGGTAAGACAGCGAGATACAGTCATGATTGCTTCCTCGTGGCATGTAATTATTGAGCATTGGAGGTCCAGAGATGACTCGATTGTGAAACTTTGTCTAACAACTATTGGAAGATGGGTCACCTGGACAGAGATTTCATTGGCCGTCAATGACTCTCTGCTTAGTCTACTCTTTGAGTATCTGAACTCCCAACGATACTCAGATGGTCATGAACCACTTCAGGAAAGGAGGGATGCCGCAATTGAAGCCTTCATTGACATCTTGAGTAAGAAAATGAGCGCCAGCGACAAGATTGAATTGATCGACGTTCTCAAGGTCAATGAAGCTGTCATCCAACTTGTAGAAAGCCGAGAGTTGGCTGAGATGCGCACCACAGCGAATTACGACACTGACCTTGCCGAAGGTGTTGCTAAATTGGTCAACAACGTTGTCTGCGATATCGTCAAAGCCTTGGATAGTTCACAAGGCAACGACTTAGTATCGCAGCGTGGGAGTGCCCAGCTAAAGACCTTCCTGCCACATGTATTGCACTTCCTTTCGGACGAATACGACGAGATATGTTCTACAGTTATCCCTTGTCTGACAGACCTTCTTACATTATTGCGCAAAAAGGTCAAGTCAAACAACACCTTGGCCTCTGAGAGCTCTGCTATGTTACCCCTCATTCTTGATGTTGTCATTTCGAAGACAAAATATGATGAAACGTCATTTTGGGGCCAAGAAGATACTCAGACGGACGAGGCAGAATTTCAAGAGCTTCGAAAGCGATTGCATGTTCTGCAAAAAGCTGTCGCCGCAGTAGATGAGGACATGTATATAGAGAAGATCAGAAATGTTGTCGTGTCAACATTCGATAGGTTTCAGAGCCAAAATGGTCAGCTTGATTGGAGGGATCTTGAGCTAGCTATGCATGAGATGGAGCTGTTTGGAGAGCTGGGTTACAGGCATGGACTTTATAGCAAGACGAAGCCAAACACATTAGCTTCTGAGCAACTCATTGGGATGATGTTCAAGCTTGTCGAAACAGGTACCTATCTAAATTACCAGACCGAAAAGCTACCTACTTATATTGTACAGATGTCGCATCGTTCTCTCATCCAGCCGTCCAGCTGCAGTACATGATAATCTGCGAACGGTACCACAGTTTTTTCGAAGCGAATCCTCAGCTCATCACTCGTGTGCTGGACAGCTTTGTACGATTCGTACATCATGATCATATCAAGGTCAGGTTGAGATCATGGTATCTCTTCCACAGGTTTGTGAAGCATGTGCGACAACATACTGGAAGCATCGCAGAGACCGTAATCCGATCTCTGAGTGATCTTCTCCCAATCAATGCCGAGTTGCCAGAAGAAACATCGGAGAACGACAACGAAGACATGTCATCTACCGAAAATGACCAGTCAGCGGTCGCAAGATTCAATAGCCAGCTCTATCTGTACGAGACTATTGGTTGCATCTGTTCTGCACGTTCCATTCCAGTCGAGAATCAAGCTCTACTTGTCAGATCGGTGACACACCCGCTGTTCTCTGATTTGCAAGCCACCCTTGAGCAAGCGAAAGCGGGAGACAGACGAGCAATCCTCCAAGTACATCACTTGATTATGGCTTTGGGTACCCTCGCTCGAGGGTTTTCTGATTATATGCCGGTAGCAAACCCACCTACTGCCTCACCACCCGCGCGAGTAATATCCGAAGAATTTGCCAGGTCGGCCGAGGCCATTCTTGTTGCTTTGGAGGGTCTCAGCTCTTCGTTTGACGTGCGGGAGTCGGCGAGATTTGCGTTCTCTCGACTTCTGAACGTGTTGGGCAGTCAGATCCTGCCCCAATTACCAAGGTGGATTGATGGCCTTCTGTCCGAGAGATCGACCAAAGACGAAATGGCTTTGTTCATGAAGCTCCTAGATCAGGTTGTTTTTGGCTTCAAATCGGAGATTTACGACATACTCAATACTCTTCTTACGCCTTTTCTGCATCGAGTCTTTGCAGGCATCGCTGAGCCGGTAGCAGGCACAGATGATGAGATTCAACTAACAGAGCTGAAACGTGAATATCTTGCATTCTTATTGGTCATACTCAACAATGGTCTTGAGTCCGTACTCGTTAGTGAAGGTAACTTTTCGTATCCAAGAGGTATATGCCAATTACTGATTTACAGCAGCTAACCAACCTACCTTTGCGACCGTCATATCCACCATTGAGCATCTTACCAGAGATATAACGGACTTTCAAACGGCCAAATTAGCGTTCTCGGTTTTGACTCGCATGGTCTTCACATGGGGCGGCCCAGACTTACAAGTGCAATCTCTAGCCATCGAGGATGGAAACCCTCATTACGGGAGTCCTCAACCGAGTCTCCCTGGCTTCGACCGCTTCATGATGACAACGTTCTCACCTACATGTTGGGCAATACCGAGCAATCGGAATTTTGACCCCAAAGATGCCCAGGGCAAGCAAGTGCTCGGTGAGGCCGCGGCTCTTCAGAAGGCCATCTACAGCAAAACGGGTCAGGAGTACCTTGCTTGGCTAAGGGATGCAGAATTGAGTAGGGTGGGCATGGATGGTGGCACGATTGAGGAGTATTTGCGCGCATTATGCACCTTGGATACGAAAGAGTTCCAGTTGTTCTTCAAGGTATGCACTCTCTGGCCTGTGATGTCATAACGTAGGTGCTGACTGAAAGCCAGAATCTGGTGTTGATGCTGAGAAGCAGTAGGTGATAGGTATCTAGCAGGGCCACGTCAACAATGTGGGTTTAGCGAACAGCGATGCATTATAGGATAGAGAAACGGGTTATGGATGCAATCGGCGCGTGCATTTCCATTCCATTTATTTCTTGGCATTAGCGTAGGCTTTACTTATTATTATTACTCTAGAGACTTCGATGTCATTTGCATAGACTATGGGATATCAATCAAGTCAATAATAATTTCACTCTACGTACCCGGCCTTCACCCCAGCCTCTGCGAAAGATTCCAAATTTTCCGTCCGATACACCTCTACATTATGACCAAAACGACTTCTCCTCCGCTGCCTACCGCCGACCCTCCTCCCGAAGACTTGGACGATTATATGTCCATGACCATCACCGAACCCGCCAAACCAGCTGAGAAGGAAACCTACACTCAGCGCCGAATACGCAAACAACGCGAAGTACGCCTATAACCCCCCATCGGTTCTCCTTCAACATCAGCGAGAAGCGACTAACCGCCAACGCAGGCCGAAGCAAGGTCCCGTCCCAAATCCAAAGCCGAGCTCGCCGCCGCCGCCGCCATCGCCCGCGACGATGCCCTCTCCACCGCCCTGCCCGCCACGTCCAAAGGCTTCCAGATGATGGCCAAGCTCGGCTTCAGGCCCGGAGCCGCTCTGGGCACGTCTGCGAATCCGAATGCCCGGACGGAGCCGCTTGGCATATCTGTCAAGGAGGATAGAGGGGGTGTGGGCATGCTGAATGAGAGGAAGAGGAAGTTTAGGGAGGAGGCGGAGGGGGTGGAGCAGAAGCGGAGGGCGGAAGAGGGGGATTACAGGGAGAGGGTTGGGAGGGAGAGGGAGGAGAAGAGGGTCGAGGGTATGTTTTGGGGGGGGATGAGGGTGCTGGAGGGGTTGGAGCAGCCCGAGGGTGGGGATGAGGTGCCTGCGCAGAAGGTGAATCTGCTGTGGCGGGGTTTGGTGAGAGAGCGGCGGGAGAAGGAGAGGGAAAGGCGTGCGAGATATGATCTACACCAGAGCTTGTCGAGGAGTGCGGCGTATGAGGAATCGGAGGAGGACGAGCGGGATAGACGGGCTTTGGGGAAAGAGGAGGAGGATGTGGAAGAGGATGATGAGGAGCTGGATGAATTTCTGGGCCTGGAGGGCAAAGAAAGATTGAGGAGACTGGTGGAGTATCTACGGCAGGAGCATCGGTACTGCTTTTGGTGCAAGTTCAAGTACGAGGATGAGAAGATGGACGGATGTCCGGGGCTGGAAGAAGATGATCATGATTAAACGCTCAACTGTTCAATCTATGTGGCTGCCCGTGGCATCCGTCGCTCAAAGAAGACAGTCCTGTATGACTTGGCTTTCAGACCACCCTCGACACTTCGTTTGCTGCTTCGGGACAACACAGGTTTTCACGCTTGGCGTAGGCAGCTTCACGCTTCGATATTTTGGCATCGTCCCTCATCTTCTGCATTTATTACCCCTTCCTGCCCACTCGGAGCAGCTTCAACAGAGCACAGAAACCATGGGCCTGATACTTTCCGAGACCGAGAAAATCGTGGCGAATGCACTCTCTCTTCTTTGCACTATCTTGCAACGCTTGTCCAACTGCCTGCACAACAGCGAACACCGTCAAATCCGACGCGATCCTCGTAGCAGCAATTCAAAGGTCATCGCGCACAAGAGCGTTCGGGCTTCCGAGAATAATGAGAGAGCTGCTACCAATGCATCAAGTATCAAGACCTCAAAACCACGCCCAAACTACCAACAACACATTGAGGAGCTAGAAAAACGTCGTGTGATTCTACACAACCTCAAGCGCGAATACGGCCGAGCGAAGGCCGATTTCGAAAAATCCGAAAACACGTTACGGTGCCTCGGACGCCAACACAGATGCTATCTCCGGTGGCGCAAGCAGAAAGAGTCCGCGGAGAGAAGCTTAGGAAAGATATCGCGCAGGTTGCAGAATGCTCGGATCGTGGAGAGGGAAGCCATGGGAAAGGTATGAGCTCAAGTGCAGCGCTATGGTCACAGCTGATCGCCAGATATAGCTCGACAACGACGAGAAGGTGTTGGTATCTCAGGACGAGAAGCTAGCAAACTGGCGTCGCAAAGGACAAGATCGATGGAGGGAGCTTTCTGTTGAATCATGATACCTGCCAATTTGTATCTAACGCCAGTAGAGGCTATACTTGAATCACGCCTTGTTGGGTTCAAGATAGGATGTGGAGCAAATGTCATTGGATTCAAAGCAACCAAAGTAGTTTCATTTCACATGCTCACATACCCGCTCTCCAATGAAGCATTCGATGATCTACGTTTTACCTGAAGTGATCGCAGACCTGCCTTGAGCATATTTTGGGCGCGTGTTCGGGGTGTAGTATCCGGCTTTTCCAATTCTACCACCGTGTCCGCGATGACGTCGTTCAGGCTGCACAAATAGTGTCCAACAACCGCAGAATCTTTGATGAGGACAAGGACCAAATTGTATACAGCGGCCAATGCTAATACGTCCAGGCTCTTGATCCCAGAGCATTTTCGGTCCAGGAGTTGAACTGCACTATCAAGAGCAGCGGAATCGGATTGAGAATTGGCTAGTGTATCAAGAGCTCTGGCACATTCGATGGAGGTAAGCACGTCATTGCACACAGTGCTCGAAAAGGGACTGGTTTCTGAAAGTGGACCTGGGGAAATGACCGCGCTTGTAGATGGCAGAGCTTGCACGAGCTTATCGATGTTCTGTGTACGATTGACCTCAGAGAACATGGTCTTTGCTGCTAGAGCTCGAACAGAACTACTCGATCCCGGCGGAGCTGTGCGAAGAGCAATCTCAATCTGAGAAAGGTGGGCCTGGCTGGTCTCGCCACAGTCAAGAAAGTTGCTCAGTACTTCTTGCAGTATAAGAGAAGATGACCACAAGGCCAGCGCATCGAGAGGGCCACGCATAGCCGTGTCCTCTGCACTGTCATCAACTCCAATGGCTTCAGAGGTTGCAGATGCTGACCTGTTCCAACAAAGACTGTGCGCCAGTTGTATGGTGAGGTCGGTCATAACATCCTCAGCAGGCCGTTGTAAGAGGGCCAGCAGGTGATCGGACAGAGGTTCGCAATCCGCAGATCCTGTCACGACATCTACTGAGTCGAGCGTACGTTTTGCCAAAGTCCACTGATACTGGGCAAGCCGGCTGGCTGCAAGATTCAAAGCATGAGAAATCCTAGGCCACCTTGAAGCTTGCCAAAACATAATGCGAATATGTAAGGCCTTTAGCATCAGCCTAGCCGGAGTCTTGGGCAAAGTTCCAGCGGCCCAGACGGTGAGAACGAGCCTACTCCTGCTCACCTCAGCATCTCCACCGGTCAGCTGAGCGTCGATGGCTATTTCCCAAGCCCTCACCCTGGCGATTTCCTCTTCCTCGCTTCTGCCCATCAGCCATGAATAAATACCCCAACCGAGTAATTGCCTGACTATGTATGCGCCCGTTTCCAGTATAAGGGCCATCATCTCAGGGAACCAGCTATGCCTAGGGACTTTAAGCGTTTGCACCGCTGTTAACCATGCATTTTCCCGCACTTCTATTGGAGAAGCCGAAGAGCGAGACCTGCTCTTGTCTCCTATTGCATGCTTGAGGCTAAGCTTTGGTTTGGAGTTGAAAAGGTACAAGAAAAGAAAAAGCCCAAGGATGGAAAAAATCAAGAAGCCTTTGATCATTGGTAGGAGGAGATATGCGTAAGGAAAAGGTTCTAAACGGCTTTGTAATGTCCAGAACGCCGGCAGCGTAGGTAATGAAGCCGAAAACGGTAACGAGAACAGTCCACGGTCGTTCTCTCGGTCATCGCCTTTGTCCGTGAACCCATCCATAACCATGAGCCCAGCCAAGGATCCCAGCATAAGCTTCCCAATGAGTTTCCCACCACTGATCGAGAAGCGTGCTCCAGACTGCTGATCTTCAGAAGAAAGTTGGTCGGCATAATGCTCTTGAGGCGCAGTGTTTCGCAATTGTCTGATGTCGTCTGGTACTGGGATCATGCCTTGTGGAGCATTCGATGTGACGGGGGAGCCTTGGGTCATAGATGGCGAGCCATTGGGACCTGAGCTTGGAGGCTTGGACGATTCTTCGCTAGGAGTATCTTCACCATGAACGACTTCTGACTGAGTAATGTGCGCCTGGCTCCTAAGGCTAGCATTGACGTCCTCCAAGTAAATGTTTCGCTGTTCGAGGTGATGGATATATTCGATTGCTTTAGTCAGAATGGTAGATTTGTTATGCTTTGGAACCGCTGAAAGGTTTTCGGCCTCAGCCGTACTAGAAGCATCACCGCGAAGACTTGGGATACTTCTGCGTAAATCAGCGATTTTGTCATTGAGATTGGTACGATAGCGCTTCTCGACGATGCTATGACTTTTATTCTGAACGGACGTGGATTTGGCGTCGTGGCTACCTGGGCGTGTGGGTGAGTCGGCGCTCTCTATGGATGCTTTGCGCTTTTTGGTAGGTCGAGGGGAAGCATGGTCCTCGTTAAGAGTAGTGGGAAGCTCTCGTGCCTCGTCCGTGTCAGCTGAAGAAGGCTGGGGATGACGGGGATGGGTAGATTGCTGGATAGATGAATTGGATGCTTGGTCGGAAGGTGAGACTGGGTCCCAGTCCATCCATTGGTCCCATTCTTTGCCTGGGGATTTTGGGGCTGGATGCTGTAGCTCAGCCTTGGGGAGTTTCATGGTGGGCAATGCTTGATGGATGAGTCAGAAGGGCTCGGGTTGGTAGATATTGGAGCCAATGCTGAGGTGCTGCAATGGCAATGCTTTATAGTGTCTCGGTTTCTCTCGGCTTACACAGGAAGCTAATCATATCATGTAGGATCATCTAGGGATGCCGAGATGGGATGAAGGCATTACAGGGCCGAGTGGAGGAAGAGAATGGAGTGGTTAGTATAAGGTAAGGTAGTTGATCATTTGTGACTTGTTTCCAATACACGTAGTATCAGACGACTTGAAGGAAGAGTCTGTCAGGTATACCTGGTGCATCAAATAATGAAGGAAAGGAATTGCTTACACTCTCTTCCCAAGTAATCCGTAGAGTAAGGTAATCGTAATCCATCCACATTCCATCCCACCTTATTTATCCTAGCGACTTTGATGATCCGGCCGAAACTAGCATGAATGTGGCTAGCAACTTAATCAGATGATACACTAGCCTCGTAAGGTAAAGTACAAAAAATGTTTCACCAGTTGGACATGTAATTGAGGTTCCAGTGTTGATGAAGATACTCAACTCTTCATTTCGACCATCAACTATCAACTCCAAATCTTTCCTACTTCATCACCCATCATACACTTCTATCCACTTTCCTTTCCCCTGTCTTCTAGTGCGGCCACGTCGCCGTCCCCGAGCTTGCCCTTTCGCCTCCTTTATTTTAAGCTCCCTCTTTAGTAATCCTCCTGTCCTTTGAATTCCTACTCTCTCTTTCTTCCATCGACCACCCCACATCCGAAAAGGATGTGGATCCACTCCATCCAGCACATCTGTGCCTTCTCCTTTCGCCACTTTCTGCCACGCTCTTTCCGAGCTTGTCCATCCAAGTATACACTACTTGAAAGCAGGCTCCAAATCGTCACTAATCCCGTCATTCATATGTACACAAGCCCTTGCTCCAAGTGGAGTTGGAAGAGGCCATCGTTAGCCTTGAACGGGTACAGCCAGCATGCTCAGTAAGGTGGCCTTGAGATTAATCATGGTCCTTTGAGAATACCATGGCCGTAGCGTTCTGCTGGTGCGATTCTCGGATGCAACGTTGGGTCAAAAATACTTTTGCAACGGTTTGCAAGTCGAAAACATTGCAACATTCCAATACCTTTCTCTTTTGAATATAGGTGATTCGCCGCATCGTTGGGTTGCTGGATTGGTAAAGGTGAAAGACAAATTCTATAGTATGAGATGCAACTTGTATTGCTTTGCCAAATGTGCCAGCTAAGATCGATGATTGGTGAGTCAATACGTGTAAGGGATTTGAATCGTGCCTCACAAGTCAGTCGGAGAAGTTGAGGCCATATGAACAAGACAAGGAGATAGAGGTACTCTACACCTGAGTTCTATACGATCACTATGCCCAACCGAAGTGTGAAACGATCACAGAATGGGTGCATCCGTAGCTAAGTGGACTACAACCGTCAAGGACGGCACCGCGGACTAAAGAAAAGACAACGAGGGTATTCAACGGAAAGGGAACCTGACGGTCTGAAAGGACAGATCGAGAACCGCACGTTCGATCGCTTTGCATTCCTCCCCACCCCAATCCGGGGCCATCAAATCATCACATCTTCTTAAGGGGCGGTAGGTCTCCATCCCAGTTGATTTTCATCGCTATCGAACCGTCAGCATGCCTCCCCAAATCGCCGAGCTTTGGAATGAACTCACTCGTCGGAAACGGGGAATAGCTCCCATGATCAGCCCTCATGTAGACCTGGAACCCCCCGGGCCTCTGAACCTTCTTCAGCTGCCCCTGCGGTCCCGGCGCCCTCCTCAGATTATCCAGCCGACCGACAACCCTCAGCATGGCCGTCAAGGCGGTCCTGCTCGCCTCCGCACCGAGACAGGCATGGGGTCCGAATCCGTAGTGGATGTAAGAATCAATGGGTCTGTCGAGCCTGACGGTGTCCGGGTCGGGGAAGAATTCCGCTTCGCGGTTCGCGCCAACAAAGCTGCAAAAGACTTTGTCGCCGGGTTGAACCCGGACCGCGCGGCCTCCATCGTCGATGGTCGTGGATACGGTACTTTTACGGTGCGAGCCGAAGGTCCCGTTGAGCCGGACGCCTTCCATTGCATAGTGCAGGAGCCTGTCGTCTGCCTCGGTGCCGTCAATTTTGGCCCACTTGTTGATGTCGAGAAGGTAGGGTTTTCCTTGGTCTGAGAGGTAGTAGTCGAGTAGTTGGGTGAACTAGATGTGATTAGTTGGATCGGTTGGATGAGAATGCTTAATAGGATGTCTTACCACTTGGGCCTGATTGGCGACCAGGGCACCCGCCGTTGGCATGATCTGAGACCACGTGATCTCGCTCACACCCATTCCACTCTCCAGAAGCCGTCTTACCATGTGCACTCCGTAATCGGTAAGAGGGCTGTGCTGCTGATGCAGGCCGTCGACGACGCCAGCGATCCAGCCAGTCGCGTTGACCATTTTGACGTTTGCTTCGACGAGCTTCCCGAGCTGTTGCGTGACTGCTTTGGCGGCGACACGTAAAGGAAACGACTTTGCGGGATCTACATCGGAGAAGATGCACGTGAAGATGACAGCAAGCACCATGTACATTTCCTGCTCCAAGTATACGCCGTGAGGATGCTCTTCCGTCTTCAGGGGGAGCGAGAAGACATTGGCCGCGAAATGGACCGGTGCAAGATTGCCCACACTTCGAACATTAGCATGTGAGAAATGCATGTGGATGTGGGCGCCTACTCTCGGGTGATGTCCACCTGATTGATGCCAGCGATCTTGCCAGTTTTCTCCGTCAACAATTTGAGCGTGATGTATTCGTAGAATTCTTTGATCTGTTGTTGCCATTCGTCTCTGTAGAGGGAGGCATCCATCAACTTTTTTTGTTTGGTATGGAACGATGTGTCACCAGCAAGCATGAAATCAAGACCACCCTTTCCCATGAGCCACTCGAGGCCATCATTCCACGTCACGTTGAACTCCTGTGCATGTTCCATGATATATTTTGCTCCTTTATATGATACGAAATCGACTCGGGAAGGCATCGCCCCAGGTCGATCCCAAGAGTACTGGTCCTCACGGCCAAGGCTGCGGAGGATCTTCTTGTTCTCGCTAGAAGGTGTCAGTCCGGAAGAAGTTGGGGGTTTGAGATTAACGAGATAGTCTTACCTCGGGATAGTCATAGGGTAATGCGCATAGACCGAATTGGTCTTGAAATGGTTGGGGAAAGCCCGTAGAAAGAGCTTATAGATGACACTTGGGCTGATTAGAATGTGTATGCCATTGCAGTATTTCCGGTAATTCTCACCAGCCTTGCTGTACGGCGAGATCATACTGAACCTCACTATAACCCCAATTGGTAAGGTTCTTGGGATTGTAGTCTATCGTATAGAATCTGTCACCGCGAACCAATGCAACGGCGTCTGAAAGGATTGCCCGTGATATTGTAAACGTCGGCGCTATGCCGACACCGGGTACCATGGGAACCTTGGCGCTCTCTGAGACCATCCCGGGATACATCTCCACATGGTCGGGGTGCTCATAGCTAGAGAAACGGAGTCAGCTGCGCCCAATTGAAAGCAGAAGACCAAGCGTTACATGGTTTTGAGTTGTTCCGCAACGGGAGGGTCTGAACATATGTCTTCAAAGGTCTCATGGGGCTTCAATCCGAAGAATTTTCGGAACTCGTTCAACGAGCCAAGATTCCACGCCCTTGATTGCTGCATACCAAGGATGGTAATAGCCTTGAGACAGGTAGGTATGTTGTTTGGTCCAAATGCCCCTATGAACGATCAGTCGTTTGCTAATTGGAGTTCGACACTCAGTGTGAGGCAAACCAGCTGTATCTTCGATTGCACTTGTCAAGATCTCTACAAGCTCGTCGTCCGGAAGTCTGCCCTCTGCGTCTCTTTTTAAATCCGCGAAAGGTCGTTTTTGAGGATCTTTTGGCAAGCCATGCTCCCATCTACCCAGACCCTGGAGAAGCTCTTGCAGACTTACGTCTTTTGCTTCCTTCCCGAAGAGTTTCTTGTACAACCCTTGGGTCCACTTGTCATCTTTGTCGCTAATGCACGAATGCCATCGGTAGGCCAAGTTGAACTCTGCAGATACCTGATTGCCCACGCCGCTTGGGGTCCCGTCCATCCCTACCAGTTGTCAGAAAGAGAACTTGCATTGTAATTTCGGAAGATGCCCACCAAAGACCTTGCCCATCTCCGCTCTCGGATCCTAAGACAATTAGCGCCACTCGCGAAGCATGACAGGAGTCGTGTACCAAGGTCCACGTGGTATTGCTATCCATTTCGAATTAGACATCGTCCAAGTTTGTATATTATTATGCGACTCACCTTCTATTCAAGTTCACGATGGTTCGGAGATAGTCAAGAAGCGTAATATTCTAAAAGAGTCAATTGTAGCGTTCCAGGGAGCACTGATACAAGGCTTACAATATATAATCCGCAAGTGATAAGCCTACCAGTCTGGAAAAGATCGTTGTCATACTTCGCCCACGATTTCTCGGCCATTTCGTGTGTTAAACCTTCGTTCGGCTTATGGAATCTTCCGTTTTCGTTGATAAGTGCAAGCTGTTCGACCACGTAATTATGGAAACTAGCCTGGTCAACATATAGTCCAACGAAGACGCAGCCCGATGCTAGGAAATAATGGTGCTTACCGATTGAGCATGATAAGTATAACGCCACAACCAGGAGGAAAACCCAGAAGTCTTTGTTCCGAGAAGCAATCTGCCTTCAATTTACCATCCTTGAATGTTCGAATTTGATCCTGATCCTCCTGAGTGTCTCCGTAAAGCGTGGAAAGGTCAAGATATGACGAAGTCTGGGAGTTGTTGAAATCACGATGGTCCGTTTGGAAAAGATCATGGATGATCAAAGAAGCCCAGTAGAAGAACACACTTGAAACCTTGTTCGGATGTGGTTTGAACTCCTTACGCGCCATGACACTGTCAAATATTAGGCCAGGATCAGGCAAAGCTCCAGGGGAAAGAATATTCGGGGGAACAGATCGTGCATATGGGGTGTTTGCGGCTCCCAGTTGAGGATACAAGATATTCTATCGATAATCAGTTTCAGTGGCCTCGAAGCATTCCGCCGGGACGTACATTATTCGACCCATCAGCCTGCCTGTATTGAAACTTGTCTCCAAGATAAGACATGGGAGGGTGCTGCAAAGAGTTCCATAGTTCGTCGATGAAAGCATTGGTCAAATCTACTCGGGTTTTTGACTTTGTGGGCAAGCCACTGACAAGCTAGAAACCCATGAGCGATGCAACGAGCTTCTAAAAAGCTACGGCTTACTTGTATAGTTTTTTCCATCATGTATGTTTTATCGTCCTGCAATTCACCTTTTACCTTGGTCTTCATCACTTCGATCAAGGTGTGTACATCCTTGAAGCCCATCGCCTTGATGTCTGACATTAATCCGGATGGTTGCGTATGGTCAAGATACGACCCGTCGCCAGACTGTGTTGGTAAAGGTTGCCGCTGCACATGATTCCAGAATCAGCTCCTCACCCCCAGAATATTGAAATGAGACTATGGAAGCTTTGTCGCTTTCGTAAGATTCCTCGCGACTCGATTGCAGTGCTTATGAGGCAGAGACATAAATGAAACGTACGCTAGCATGAATTAGCTGCCCAAATTGCTCGAATGAGTTCTCCACGTCTCGCCTGCTGGCGCTGTGGTCGGTGGAATGATTTGTGGCCTCTTTTTTGGATTTGAATGGTCCAAAGGAGCTGTGACGCTCCTTGAGGCTTGGTTTCTCCTTTGATTCACCATTTGTTCCATTGGTGACGCCGTTGGCGCCGTTGATACCGTTGATACCGTTGGTACCTTTGGTGCCATTGATTGCACTGGCATCTTCTTTCCGACCCTTAAACCTAGTAGATAGTTTGCGAAGCATTTCGAGGCAAGTATCTGGCAGTAGGCCAAGAGACTGTTACGAATTGGCGCCTCGGATTAGCTTATACGAGCTGATCAAGTGGTAATTGACTTCTGGAGGGGGTTGGTGCTTTGCAAGATGCACATGGATGGGGATGCAGAGAGATGATGTAAGAAGAGAGAAAGATTGAGGATGGAGAAAGTGGAGAGATGGCAAGGTAGGATGGTTTCAGTGGGGAATGTAATGGAGTCCCACGTTTGTTGCAAATAGAGAGTAGTGTGTCTGGAGGATAATGTCTATTGGTCGGGAAAAGAAGCGAGCAAGATGCAGGACGACGAATGAGAACAAGACCGGGCGCCATGAATACGATCTTCAGCTGTAATAATGGCAAAGATAAAACGCCAAAGATGCAAAGGCCATTAATATTCAGGGACCATGGATTTGGTCACCAATAGTGTCAAATGGCGAGGGAGCTACCCGGTCATTGCATATGTAGACTACAGACGATCAGGGAGTCGCTAAGAACCCCGCTTTGGCGGCTCCCACGTCTTGATGCTATGCAGATATCGGCTATGGACGGAAGGACGAGTGGAGGAGAAGAGAGGAGAGGAGAGGAGAGGAGAGGAGAGGAGAGGAGAGGAGAGGAGTGAAGAGAAGCGAGGAGAAGCGAGGAGAAGAGAAGAGAAGAGAAGAGAAGAGGGAAGGTGATAGGGTGAGTGACTTCTTGTCGCAGCATAGTGTATGTGAGATGATGATATCGTGGCAAGAAGAAGAGAGTCTGAGCGCGGGGATTTCCATGAGGAAGTATTGTTATGGTATCATGGTATTATTGAAACATATCAAATTATTGCCTCGACCGAGCTGTTCCGTCGACGTGGTGACGGACTAAAAATTCGAATTGAACCCATAAGGTACTTTAGGTAAAGTACCTTACGGTAAAGCGCGGGTGGCGGGAGCTAAGGTAAGGTAACCATGAGACTTTGATGATACAAATACCAAATGATTCGATAAACCAAGGGCAGCCCGACAACCGAGTTCCTTGACCGAAAAGAAATGGCAAGCAATGTGAGGCGACTTGTTTGGAAACCTTTTTGATCGAGTTGGAAAACCCCGTCTTACCATTCATTCATTTAGAAATATCGAATCGAATTCTTTCGACGCGAGTGAAACTAAGAAAACGGCGTCTTTGATCATTTGAGCTTTGATCGGCGTCCTCTTACCTTTCCCCCCTTTTCCTTCTTCGCCCTCTTCACCCCTCTTCACCCCTCTTCAGCATCGTACATGCTGCACAATTGCCAAGACACCGGACCTATGACGCTGGCTTCCTGTTTTGGTTTCGAATTCCGGCTATCATTATTGCATCCATTGTCATTCAGAAATCCGAATTTATACTCCGGACAGTAGTAGCCTCCAAATACCAAAAAAGACTACCGACGACTGACTATGAACGGTGGCTGGCTGAAAGGGCATCTACTACCGCGCATCCCCACTCATCCTCATATCCTCATATCCTGATAGGCTTCATCCTATACCCGCCGCTCCCGAGGTGCATTAGCCCTTCTCTTTCCCCACCCCTGTCTCTCCCTTGCATGATTGCATCAACGTAGACTGGACTAGATCGACTGGCTCCATTATTATTATTGTTCCTGCCTCTATGCTCTCTACTCGTATCTACCTTGAGCCTTGCTCCACACCGCCGTTGGTCGAAAAGATGCTGGCCTCTCACGCGCCAAGTTTCCCATCTAGAGTAGACCCAATCATGGCTAATGAGCCCAGTGGTCCCCTTACTGTTTGGTGCATCCTGCTGATACACATCCGTCGACTAATTCAAATGCACTCCCCGCTATCCTAAATGTCGTAGTACCTGGCGGGCTCGCACCGCAAACATCGCGAATCTCGTCGGCCACCTACCATTCTTCTGCCCTTGGTTGCAACTTTATCACCTCTTCCGATCGTTCTTCTCTTTGGTGGGGCCTTATTCTTGAATCAACTAGGTCTGCGCAATTGCATCTTCAGACACGCAGCATGAGTGGTGGACAACAGGGCAGTGGCGCCCACGCCGCCGGTCCGTATGGCCCATATCGGCAGAGGAAAAGGGTACCTTGGAACGGCTTCAATCTCTCCTCCAGCAACTGAACGTGCGGTAGATAATACTCTGCTTCGATGGCACCGGGAATAAATTCGGAGGTCGGATGAGTCCTTCAATGAGAGAAAGAAGACAGCACTGACTTCGCACCAGGCACTTCCGCAGATAGTAATATTCTCAAGATTTACGGCATGCTTGACCGTACAAATCGCGACAAGCACTATTATCAGGTATTCCATACTGAATGCTCTGTCAACATGGTCTGAATCTTCCAAGCCGGGAATCGGAACATATGTCGATACACGATCCATCTCGCATACAAGTAAGCTGGCTCGAATCAACTCGTGGTACGAGAAAGCCAAAGATTCTGCCGTTGGCACCTCTTTTGACTTACATGTTATGGCATGATGCCCCTTTGTAACGGTACTGAGGCTACGCAACTGACTTCTCCGCAGGGTGCCTACAAATTCTTGATGCAGGTACGTATGTTCGGAATACTTGTGGCCTGTTTTGGCCCGTACTACGAGCCTTGAGAAACGTCTCTAGATTTATCATTTAAGGAGGTGACCCAAAAATGGGAAAAGCTGAGTCCAACGTTATGAATAGTGCTATGAAGATGATGATATTTTCTTCTTCGGTTTCAGTAGGGGTGCTTACGTGGCACGCTTCCTTGCGGAGATGCTGGACCATGTAGGCCTACTCAGCGCTGGAAACGAAGAGATGGTTCGATTTGCATGGAAGGCTTTCGCTCAGTGGCAGCAGAGGGAGGAGAACACGGACGAAGAAAAGAAGAAGAAGAAAAAGATGCTTGATTTTTTGATGGCTTTCCGTGAAACTTTCAGCCGACCAGTTCGACGTATCCGCTTTCTTGGTCTTTTTGATACTGGTAATTCCGCTCGCCTATTCTATGAAGGCTCTACCTGAATCTGTGTACAGTCAACAGTGTCCCCAGGTTTGAAAATGCGTGGATGCAGCGGAGTAAATTCCCTTACACTGCTAGAAGCTCGGCCAGAGTAATTCGTCATGCGGTCAGCATTGACGAACGGCGGGCAAAGTTTCGACAAGACCTGATATCCGAGGGGAAAACATCTAGACCCCATGCAAATCATGAAAAATTGATCCATGGACACAAGTTCGGGCCAGATAGAGGTCGAACGACCAACGGGCATATGCCGAATCACACGGGGGCAGAGCGTTTTCGAAGGAGATCGCAATATCGCTCGACTGTCTCAATCAACAAAGTCGCTTTGCCTCGCCTAAGCGCTGTAGACGAGGGCCACCTTAATCCGCGACAGAGGTCGCAGGGCCGTCTTCGGTCCATGAGCCCCGCTGATTCGCGCAACGTCGCGTCAGATGCCGTCTCGATCAAGACATCGACTTCAGTCGACTCGTATCAACCCGGACAACATCCCGATGACGACGAAGATGACATAGACGAAGCAGCTGAGCAGGACATCGAAGAGTTATGGTTTCCCGGCTGCCATGCCGACCTCGGTGGCGGTTGGCCTTTGTCCGATGGAGAAGAATCTGCTCTAAGTCACGGCCCCCTCGTGTGGATGGTAAGAGAAGCACAACGAGCCGGACTGGAATTTGATCGCGAGAAGTTGTTGCGGTTCAAATGCTGCGACGAAGATTATGACATACCGGACCATGGAATGGCATCAGGCGGATCATCATTGCCACAGATCCAAGTGAGCCAGCCGTTCTCAAGTCCAAGATCCGAACACCAAGAACCTGGATGTAGGTACATTTTAGACTTGTTCCTATCGTGACCCGAAGTCTAGCTCACAACACATGTCTTTGGAGCAACACCTCCTCTTGTTCCATAGACCTATCCTATGTCAGCGATTTAGATTATCTGCCCCAAGTAGTCAAAGCTGACTCCAGAATGTGTATAGGGGCGGCCGGAATGGACCCAGAGATCTCACGGAAATCCGAATTCCAGCAGACGCTCACCAAGGCTGCGACCAGAGGCGTGCTTCACGACTGTCTTGAATTCAACAACGGTCTCAGCTTCACATCTGTGTTATCATGGAAGATGATGGAGTGGATGCCCTTCCGCAGAATGGACCTCCGACCCGATGGGTCTTGGAAAGCGATAACTTTCCCGCTTCCTAGAGGCGAAGTCAGGGATATGCCGGAGAATGCATTGATCCATCATTCTGCGATACAGAGGATGGAGGCTGATGAAAAGTATCGGTACGTCTCCATTCTAGAGAAACATCCCCAGGAAGCGTGTCCTCGCATGACTCCTTTCCCCACCTCAAAGAAGACAAACACTGACTTTGAATCCCCAGACCAGGAAATCTCATCATCGGCGGCGGAGGCCGCGGCGTCAAAAAGGCACCGAAGGCTCTGGGGATGGGCGAGTGGGAGGTTCTGAAGGGCCACGAAGATCCCGTGGGCAAGGTGTACGTGAGGAAGGGCCCGAGCCTAGAGAAGCAGATTGACAAGGCGATCCACAAGGCATGAACAGCGTGCCCCTGACACTAATGTAATTCAAGTCGGAGAACCCAATGCATCGTAGGTAATACCACAACCATCCCGAGAAGCAGAAGGCCGTAGATGAAACCCAGACATTCTCCTCCACCTGCTCCATCGCACTGCCGATGCCCCCACTGCACCATAGCCTGAGCAGCATCGAGAAAAAAATCGCATACATCTCCCACACTCTCACCGCACCCCCGCCCAATGTGCCAAAGAGACTCCTTAGATATTGGAAAGTCAAATGGGTTAGAGCATTCGTGGTAAAAGTAGTTCTAAACAAACAGCTCCAGCATCACGCTCCTCCCTCCTCAAAGCAATATTGACGCCCAAAATCATCAAAGACCCGTCTATAAATTTGTATCATTATCTTCAACATCCATGCTCAATCTATTTCGGATTCGAAATGACTTGATTGTGTTGGTGTTGTACGTTTACTTACGGAAGAATTCATGTGAAAATAATTACTTGGCTTTGCGGCAATATTAATATCAATCAACGACGGTGAGGGCACGGCACGTCCAATAAATGATTACATCGGATCTTCCCCCACGGTGCGGCTTTAATCAAAATTGGTGGGTATATTGGCGGCCCTTTGTGATCTCTTTACTGCCTCATCACACCACTGTCACATGCGTATCACGTCTTAGCACAGCTTAAGGCTCCTCATGGAGGAGGGAGGGTGGGGGGGTGAGAATGGGTCCAGCCATTGTCTATCTAGAGGAACGCATAGCGCAGGAGCTCAACGCCCAATAGGCGGAGACAATGGTATCGCAATCTATTGGCACCCAACGCGTCTGATGATGCAATAAAGGAAACTTGATTCGTCAATCATCACCGCTCATGTCGCTGCCATCCAGCAGATCCGTCAAATTGGATCCAGGGTGTATCATGCTCTGTCACGCTCTTGCAGTCTGTCATGGTTAGTAGTGTTGCGGGTATGTCCTAGTCTCAATGGCAGCCAGATTGAAAATCCTGGGTTTTGACTGAAGTCGAAGAGACTGAGGACATGAAGTACGTTTTATAATATCATGCGTAACGCCAGTACCGATGCAGAATGGCGCTAATGAGATCAAATCGATGAGACTGATGTGGAACGCCTGTGCCAATGCTCATTGCCTCATCTCTTTTCGTGCATGTGGGCAGCAGTCCTGCTGTTTCCGAAAGTATGTTCATGAAGGTATGGTGAAGTCGAAGACCTACTTTGGTACAATAGACATCGAAATCGTGTAAGCCGGTAGAATCACCACGGTCGCTCAGCGACGAAGTGAAATACAACTCTGATGAATCGAGAAAGGAGCTTTATTTGCTGATAAAGGACGAATCATCGTCGCCCACCGGCCGGACTGACAGCAGGGCTCAGACTCAGAGCTGGACTGACGCTTCCTGATCTTGCTTCTGGATGATTCCTCCTTTCGTTTTCTCGACGAACCAAACGCTCTACAAAATCTCTCCCATCAACCTCCTTGGACCCCGCGGCCAAAGAGCTAGATCCGGCAGCCAAATAATCGTCAGAAGTTTCTAACATGAGTGGTGTCATCGGTCCGCTGGGACTTCCAAGAGGGTTGAGTCGTGGGGGGGTTGGCTTGGAGCCGACGCTTGACGATAGCAAAGAGTGAGAGGTCCTAGCAGTGTTGTTGATGATGTCTCGCTGGTATTGTAGAAGTTGTTGCTTGGGGTCCGAGCTACGGCTAGAACGTGGCTGAGAGGTAATTGAGCGTGAGCTGAGAGGTGCTGGAGGGGCCGGACTGGAGTCACTTGATGGGTAATTTGCCGGGTGGTATTTGGGGAGCCCAGCTAGATTGAGGCCTTGCGCTGGCACCTTCGCTTTCTTACTGTTTCTGATCAAAGGTTGAGGAGTAGATATTTTGGGGGAGAGCGGAGAAGAGGGTCTGTAGCGGGGCGATTCCGACCTCGGACTCATGTGTGCAAAACCTCTCTGCACCGGGGAAGGGTTTTGGTTGTCGCAAGGTTTCTTCGCACGCGAAGAATAATATGGAATCAAGGACTCATTGATCCGAGGTTCAGCTTTTTGCCAGGATGTAAAGTACTCTCCTTGCGGTGCCCGTGCTGTCAAGGGTGTGGTTGGGCGTGAAGCCTGGCCTTGGGCCTTTCTTCGCAATGGTATATCGATCGGCGCTGAGGGCCTTTCGGAAGGGAGCTCTGCAAGAGGAGACAGTCTTTCCGGAGAGTGGGACGCACTTCCAGCATTCGATGGCAGGTGGAGGTGAAGCGGAGGTTGTTTAGAGTGGGGATTGGTACGCGCCCTCACCCGGGTAGAGAAAGAGGCGGACAAAGGACCATCAGGGCTTGTAGTTGAACGGGCTCTCAGACCCGACTGACTTTCATGGCTGGGATACTTTGGTGATTCTATGGTGGGTGAGTAGGATGCTGACGGTGAGGGTGTTAGGGGAGCCTCTTGTTTTGTGGTTGCTTTGCCATGGGAAGATTCGGATGAGGAAGGCAGAGGCATCTTGAGTAGCAAGAGAACCTAAGAGATAGTGAGGGAGTGTGGCGGGTTTAAAGGAGAGTCTAACGACTTAGAGGCTTGGAAAGCTGAGGAACTGTCTGGCTGGAGATAGTAGTTCGGCGGGCATGGCGGGTCAGCTTTACTAAGTCAACTAAGTCAACTAAGTCAACTACCGACTTGAGTTGGGGAGAAGTTTGATGTGGAAGGCATGATGATGGTAGAGTAGTGATTTGGAACTTTCTGTCGAGCGCTCACGACATTGTTGTTGGTGGGATGAGTATGAGTATGAGTATGAGAGAAACGAGTAAAGTTGCGCAAAGACTGAGAGTGAGTCAACAAACAACGTCATTCTAAAATGACGGAATGCCGTGACGGAATTCTCCTACTGGTAGTCTGGTAGTGGTGTTCGGAGTACGGGCTTCTCGGATCCAAAATTATTAATGCCCAATTTTAATGCCCTATTGTTTTAAAATGCCCCTCGATAATGCCACTCGATCACAATTCACGACGTGGCATAATCCAGGCCTGAAGGATCGTCGCTACTTCCGCCAACAATCCAAAATCCAAAATCCAAAATCCTACCGCCATGAATGCCCACGTTGGACATAGCATCATGTAGAGAAGAACCTGATGAGAATTACATCTACTTCAATTTCTTACCCTACCTGACTAACCCGCTCAGAGGCGCGTACAGACGAGCGGAGAAGCTGATCATTGGGCCGTCGAGAATATATTCCACGAGTCAAAACGTAGGGAGTGGGTCCTCCCGGTGAGAATTCCCATAACGGTCGGCTGCATACTGCACTGCCCATCATTGCTTTCAGGCTGCATGTTGAACGAAATATGTACATAGACAATTCTCACAGTCCTCTTCACTTTCTCCATGCTCCCTCCTAGCCCGAATCATCTACACAAACAAATTCCAACATCCAGTTGGTTCAGACCATAAAAGCCACCGTAGTATCAAACGAAGATGCCAGATCGGACAGAATGCATCCCATTGGGGCTTCCAAGAAGTGAAATATGTGCTGAGCATTCATCGTATACATTTCAATGCAGGTTTTCGTCAAGGAGAGCCTACCTCTTCAAATTGTCATGTAGAATGGAATTCAAGAGGAGCTGTCGTGAAAATGAGCGTGGCGGTGCAAGTGGGAGACCCTCTTCTCCTTTTTGGACGATGAGGCATCAGCACCATCACGGCTGTAGAGCGACGCAGGACTGTAGCCACCATTGGATCCACCACAGATCTGGGTCTGATCAGCTGTGCAGACCGAGTTGCACATGCCTTGCACAAGTCCAGTAACGGCCTTGTTGGATGGGCTTTTCACCAGGGGCAGGATATCGTTGCCGCAAAAACACTGGTAGGAGTACTCTACCATCATCCATTTGTACTTTGTCGTCTGCGCTTTTTGCGAGGCATCAGCGGTCCCCGTACCACTACAAAAGCCTGCGCACCACTCCGGCGTGACAGGGTCCGGGAGCGAAGCAGACGCACCCGACGTCAACATGCGTTCAAAGTTGACATAATCCATATAGCAGCCTTGGTAAGTCCATCCAGGGACATCCGAGTGCTGTGTAGTCGGCGCACTTAGGCCAGCTTCCTTGCATGTTGCCTGTACGGCGTCCCCAGGACCCGACTGAGGCTTGTTGCATCCTGGCTGGTTCTCCAACCAACCCCAGATGGGCTCGTCCACCGGCGAAGGGACGGTGCATGAATTCATCTCGTCATTGGTGTTAATCTCCGAAGCATCCAAGCATGCGTCGACCTCGTTATCACCATCACATGTCTTGCATTCGTCAATGAGGGTTTGCAAAGTGTCAGTTTCCCAACCGGCAAACTGGAATTCATCAGCCTGTAGTTATGGGAAGAGAGGTTCAGAAGCGCTGTAATTATAACTTACGAAATCTCCGTGGATACCGAAACCCGTGGGATCTCCTTGCGCCAATTCAAAGGGCCAGTCGTCCTTGGCGGGATTCCAAACACCATTTCTGGCGAAGCTATCAATGTCCCAATAAACTTCCATGTGCATTGCAGGGAAATGCTTCCAGCCTTCCGGGCAGTTCTGCTCGCCGTTCTGGGTGCCGGCAGTGCTCGAGAAGTTTCTCCCAGAGGTGTAGTCCGTGAGGTTCTGACCGTCCCAGCAATCTGGAAAGTAAATGTCATAACGAAGGCCCGTTGTATATGCGTCGCAATTGGCCATTGGGAATCCCAAGCCAGCATTGCCATATCTATTTTGCTTCGCATATGGATTCGAACCGTCCGCCGTAGGACACGTGAATTGGACTGGTTGGGGGATACCTTGGCCAGGGTCTCTTCCGAGATATATTCCTCCGCCGTCTAGCGGGGTGGCATCTGGCATGCTGCGCTTATAAGGATTGCCAACAAGCATCTGATAGCCTGGTGGAAAGGCTACGAGTTTGTCGGAAGTTTTCACAGAAGAGCTGGAGAGTCAATTAGGAATGACGGGTTTGCGCAGTGTTGAGTCTTACCTGTAATAGACCTTTTCTTGAGTGGCAGCCACGGAGATGTAGCTACCATTCTGGGGGGACTTGAAACTCAGCCTTGGAGTCCAATAGGCACTTTTGTCCGCTTTTGCCTGGGTCGATGTGCACGCTGAACGGAGGGCAGTGTCTTCCTCCATGGACGGACCCCAGTTGGAACCACCCATGCCTAAATGTACATGGGCTGAAGCCTTGCCTGGAGCAATAATGGGGTCTACTCGACCGTACATGAGGGGCGCAAGGGCAACGATGACTTGTTTGATAAGGACAGGAGTTGAGGCTCCAGGAGGAGCAGAGCAGGCCGATGGGCCAAGGCTGTGAATGAGAGGCGAATGAGCGAGTAAACAGGCCAACTGGCCAATGGTGGATAGACGCATGATGCGGTGTTTCTTTGAGGCAGGTAATGTTTATTCTGATAACGAGTGATGGTGGAAACGAGGTGTGGAGGAAGTAGCAGAGGCAGAATACAAATATCAAGGAGCGACTGAAAGGAGTGACTGGCACCCAAGAGTCTCGGACTCTGTAAGGCAAAAAATGAGTGTGGGTGAAGGAAGGTGAGGGAAGTCGGCGAAGCAAAGAGGGAGAAAAGAAAACGAGTTGCTGAGGAAGCGGGAGGAAGAGAAGATGTTTTGTGATAGCTAGAGTAGTGGGGGAGTGAAGGAGTTTAGGATTAATAGACGCTAGGAGAGGGACTTAAAAAAAAGGTCCAATTTCCAGACTCTAGTGTAGATTAGTGCAAGGTAACAATGTAATGAATTGCGTCGATGAGAATCAAAAATGGCCGTCGGAAGAAATCATCATCATGTCGAAACAGATGCAGGCTTCCGTGCACATGACTAGCCAAGACGTTAATCACATTAATCGCTTCGCTTTGACCACAGCGTCGGAACTGGCTATGCTTATGATGCTTTCCCCAGCCCCTCCTCTGCCCCTCGATCTAGATCAAGACCAGTCAATGGAGACGAGGATGAAGCCGCATGTTGGATCCTTGGATGTATAATGTAAATAATCCACCATACGGGACCTGTGATGGCCTAGGATGACAGCCGCCGCAACGATAGGATAATAATACGAGGGCATTGCTTCATTGTATTCCTTGTTGTGGGGGCTTGATAGTTTCATCAGCACATGTCCTTGATTGTTGCTGCTCAATAGGGAAATTGGAAGGGGAGAACGGACTTCCCACATGGCGTGGACGAGTCGGATAGGGCGTTCCCAGTCAGCAATTGTTGGAAATGTGTCTGAAGGCTGAAGGTCGGCATGAGCAGATTATTGATTATGCACTGGGACATTGACTGATCACCAACAAGTTCGAATCTACAAGCCATGATAGATTGTTATTGCCCGAGATGATTGACTTTTCGGAGTACTCTACCTTACCTTACTCTAGATGATGCACGAGGAAGGGGGTTCGTCTGAGATGTTTTGGGGCGGATAACGGGACGGGAGGAATTAGTGTAAGGTACTGTGCGAGAGAGGATTGGGATTTTGCATTCTGCACGTGGTTAGAGTACCGTCTGGTTCCAATTCAATAGAAGCGCCGTCACCCTTTAATCTGCTTTCACATTCAGGGGTAAAGCTAGCCGCATTATTAGATACTTTACTCATGATACGCCCACACTCCGCACACTAGCCATGATTCGGAAATATTAAGCACTCGACGACTAACAGGAGTCATGCATCATTATTCATCATTAGGTATTATTATTATGGCTTCATTACCCCTGTAGGCTGATTCCTTCTACGCCTGCCAGGGGAGTAAAAGCCCCTACAAAGGCTCCAATCTGTCGCCAGATTGGAATAGAATCATTGAAGCAGATTTTTCATTCAACACATGACATCTTCTTGCACGAATGCTGCGCCAAAAGTCCATTGCTAAAGTACCATCCAATGGTGGCTCCAGTAGGTGTCCGTGATTTAGTGGATAGGTAACCTCGGTACCGAGGCACGCTTCAAAGCATCAATTCTGTCCTGTCCACAAGCACGTACCAACAATGCCCAAAAACCTGTCCCGTCCAGTACACAAATGTCTGTAGTATTACATCCAAGCCATGGTAGCACATCTCCCAAGTGGCCTCATCAGTGGTACCAATCTGCCAAGAGCATGCTGACATGGCTCTGCATGCTCACTCAGTCTGACGCAGCTGGCTCGCGGGCTGGTTCTGCTTGCTTGCGTTCCGTGAATATATTCATGGCTGATTTGTAAGTACCATCAATCGATATCTCGTTCATCCAAGGCACCAGGTCTTGCGCCGTGGTAGTCCAAATCCAAGGTTTACAAATTCTATGGCAGGCTTCGCTGCGGAAGTCGGGGAGCCTGTCTTAGCACAGGTTGGGGCAGCAGACCGCTATAAATTTGATATCCTGGGATAGCCGCTGGTCAATTTGGAACTAAGGCGGCATTCTTGCGATCTTTGACTACTGATACCGGATTCATTCAGCGTGTGAGAGCTGTCGTTCCATTCTTTTCGACCGGCGTAAGAAGAGTACTGTTCACAATGTCTCCGTGGCAAAATCGTGGCAGCTCCTCGGCCTGTTTTGTTTCACTGACACAGGAACCTGCATTTGTTGATTGGCTGTAGTCGAGGTGGTCTTCATAGATTCTGTATTGTTGTATCATCATTTCCAAAAAAGATAACTTGCACCGTGATATCATCCCTATTTAAGGATAAAGTGAGCGTTGAGGTATGCATCTAAGATCTATCCTTCCTTACCTCACGTTCCTAGAGTACGGAGGATTGACGGTCAGCAAGCCGCAAAGCATGTCTTCGTTGCCTCCCCCTAATGCGTTTCGGACTAAATGGGTCGCAGCGTTGTCATCTAACACAACAAAATGCTTTTCATCTGCCGCTTGAATGTCAGTGTACGCCATGTCTGGATGTGAATTCGGTCGATTCGAAACATCATGGACGGGAATAGCATCGGGTGCTTGGATTCGTTCTGGTTGGGAGATTCCCTTTGTAACATTGTGGGTCTTGAGCCATTGGCTTAACAAATCAACGGCCTGCTCGCTTGTGAGATGGTCCCATAAGCCGTCTGATGCCATGATAAGGAAGTCTCCATTCTCAGGCTCTATCTTGGTGGTAGTCATTTCCGGTAAGGCTGTGAGATAGGGTGGCGAAATGAGAGGTTCTCTAAGTCGCGGACCAAAGAACCTCCTTCGTGCTTCCTCTTGCACTTGACGCGACCACTTCCATCTGCCATCTCCGAAAGCCCGCGTTACAGCTAGTCCTAGAATTCTTCCATCTTTCATAAGCTCCGGCTCATTTGGATGTTCTTTGTGCAGTCGTGCAACTTCCTCCTTGTTATGACCCGTCTAAATTTCCGGCGTCAGTATTTCTTCTTCCCGTTCAGAGCTCAAAATACCCACTTGATCGCTGGAGAGAGCTGTTGCTTCCCATTCACCCGCAGCATTGCGTCGACCAAGGACAGCGCGTGAATCACCCGTGCACGCTACCTTCAGTAGCTGGGAATCGCTTTGATAATATGACACAAGAGCACAGGATCCAGAGTAAGCCGGGCCTAGCTGAGACATCGCTCCGCCGAGAAAACTTGGCCCAATAATTGCTGTAGCACCTTGATCCATGATTTCTTGGTCAAGCCTGAGGAATGCCCTTTTGATCGCCAGGTCAATATCCTGAGGAGCGGCTGGGTGTGGAATCTTAATCAGCGTCTGCCTACCAGAGGCCCAGAATTGAATTCCTAGGCATATTTATGAATAAAGAGGAAACCAAAACCTCAAATGGTCAGGAAAAACCAAGCCGAGATTTACATACCATCGCTAGGGGCTCCCGTTGACGAGACAGCTTCTAGCTCGTACAGGATATAAGGAAAAAGGTATTCACGGAGTGCCACTGCTGTTTCCCATCCACTGGGGGTGTCAGTCGGAATCCTATACTCAAGAATGAGACTCGTACGCATGTCCGTCATATATACCAGATAGCATCCATCTGATTTCGCCATTTTCGTAACCCGTCGCTGAGAGGCACATATCCTCTGTAATCGGGTTACTGGGTAGCTGCATGGTATCAAGGCGAAGAATCCCACTACCAGCTGCCATGGCTTGCGAGCCTTCGATCCTTCGTAAAGTCTCGTTCGCTTGTTCAATCGTTAAAGGAATTGTGGGTGAGATATACTTCTGTTTGACCACCCCCTGACCAATTGACTTGAATGTCTCGTCGCTTTCTAGCGCTAATGGCTTAGTTTTGTAGGTACTATAACAGATGCCCGCGCTGGCGAGCAGGAATCCAAAAAGGGTCCCTCGAGGCGAGGTGCTGTGAAGATGTCGCAACCATTGAAGATGTCGGACGCTTGTTCGTGAGAAGTGCAAAGCTCTGGACTGATTGAAGCCATTTGCAGGTATTGAAGGCGTAGAAGAACGTAAATGACAGGCCCCAAATCCAATTCGCGCGCTGTGATTGTAACAAATAGCTGGACCTGGCCCCAAGAGATAGGAAGATATGCGAGTCATAATGTTAGGAATATGCCTGATACATGAATGATTGTTAAGCTATCATGGAGACGATTTGATGTGCCGCGGCTTTCTAAAGAGGACAGTCCGAGACTTGGAGAACAGGAATAGAAGGGGAGCGTCATACACTTGTTTAGTTATTATGGCTTATATTCACCAATCTGAGGTGGACGCTGAGGATATAGTTGGCGCGAATCATCCCCCCTTTTCATCGGTGACGGCTACGGAAGTATCAAGGAGGGAGGCAAGTACTCTGAGGTATTTTACTTCCACTACACATATCCCTACCCCCCCAATTCAAAAATTCCGAAAACGAATCTTTTCAATAGCTTCACAGCCACGATCATTTATAGTCTACAAATTATTCAGATTCTCTATACTGGCTTAAACTGTTATTTGCTATCAAGAATATCGAGCTCAATTAACGTGACTACCGTAGAACAATAATCTATCAATTTAGCTCTGCCCTAAAAAGTGACCTCGGCTACTTTAGAACCGCCAAGATTCCTCCAGCCCTATAAAACAGCTACCCTGAAAATTTTACGAAAATCATTATGTATTTCTATTCCATATTACAACGAGAATCGTTTAAAATGTGAAATCCTAATTTAATTCATACCTTTCAGGCTACCAAGTCTCTTAGAATATACAAATCGATTTTGATTTTTTGATTTGGGGGGTGCTACTCTAGAATCGCGATTCTATCGTTAGTTTCTCAAGAATTAAGAAAGTAGGGGTAAACGCCTTCACGCGCAACACATATACCTCAATCACAATCGCAACCACAACAGCGTTCTTCGACGCAGGGGTTGGTATCTCAGATTGAAGACACAATGTGTGTGTACTGAAACCGAACTGCAGCGATGCGCCCTTCGTTGCTAGCAGGTAATCAACGTCACTCGAGCCTAATGACTACTGATTGTCATGCAACGCTCTCGAACCCAGGCAAGTGGCGCGCGGGAGAGCAAAGATCTGATTTACTAAGTTGAACATTCCTCGGGTGCCAGCGAAGACTTGCAAGGTGACAAGTTCTCAATCAATCTCCTATAGGGTATATCGAAAATCAGGATGATCGTCGCCCAAATTCTCTAGCTCGTCTTGAGGAAGAGTGAGACGGCTGTCTCTCAGTCCTCGATCTCGACGCTGGTTTTCGGCCCTAAGCCCAAAGAACAGGGCGGTGCAGCAAACACCAGCCATCACGTTTAGCGCAAACCCAACACCAAATCCCTCCGGATACCTCGGAGCATGACTCGAGATGAATACGTTCTGTGAAACAAGTGCAGCAGAATTGCCACCTCCAATTTGAAACGCGGCGCCGATACTCCGTCGGTAGCCCGTTCCTAGGTTGTTCAGATTCCAGACAACAAGGACGGGCATGAGAATATACACTCCAGTGGTGATAGCGAACATGCCAAAATAGCGAGCGCCGACAGGATTAGCTTGCGCTAGTTCAATAGCCCATCCGATCATGCAGATAGTAACTCCCAACATACAGAATGCGTACCTGTGCTGAAACCGATCACTGACCCACGCAACTGTGATCGATAGTACAAGTGCTACCATGAATACTGGGATGGTGTGCACCTGGGCTTCGGAAGCCTTGTACCCTAGCTGAGTGAGAATGGTAGGCTGGAAGGAAACTACCGCAGAAGCTGAGTGGTCTGCACCGAAATATGCAAGCATTCTACGCTAAGATCAGTCTCGAAGTATCTCAGGTTGTGATCGAAACAAGAAATACCCAATCCAAATCTTCCAGTCGGTTAAGGTCGTGATGAAAGATCTGAGTGTTAGTGTATCATGCTTGACATGACGACGGTCTACTGCGAGACGTCGCAGCATCAGGTCTTTCTCATGCGGCTTGAGGAATTTGCAGTCTTCTGGCCATGGGGCGATGAGGAAGGAGGCGGCCAACCCGATAATTATAGTGAACAAGCCCTCGATGATGAAGATCCTGTTGTAGCTTCTTAGTTCTGTTAGCCCACATGAATTTTACATACCAAACTTACCAACGCCATCCCTCATAGCCTCCCACCCCTTCCATCTTAGCTAAAAGATATGCAAGGAACTGAAGATAACTTAGTGTCACTCGTCACAATACGGTCTCAGAGGTGCCTTACTCCACTGAATGCGCCAGCAAGAATGGCGGCGCTGAAAAAGATGGAATACCGAATTTGAAATTCGTGGCGTTTGTAGTACGATCCAATTAGGTATGCACAGCCTAAAGATGAATCAGAAACATGTCCTTCCCATCAATTTTAACAAGTCACCAGGCACGAATCCAGACTCGAAGAATCCCATGAGAGCCCGGCAAGTAGCGAGACCTCCGAGGTTTTGCGTAAACCCTTGTCCCATGGTGCAGATGCCTGGTTCCATGCATCAGCAGTTCGTCTGGCTGAGGTCTAACGCTCGCTTCGAATGCTCACCCCACGAGAACATGAGTCCACTCAACCACCACTGCGGTCTGATCTTTTTAAGGATCATGTTGGCAGGAACCTCGAAAAGGACGTAAGGGATGGTGAAGGAGAAGAGGGCGACATTGTACCCATTGCTTTTTGGTGGGATATGTAAACTTTTCTCCAATCCTTCGATTCTCGCATTTGCCAAGTTTGATCGATCCACAAATGAGACGAGAAATAGCAGGAACAGAATTGGTAAAACTGCGAGGTCAATCTTGAGGATCAACCTCTTTTCCAAAGCTCGATCAAAGTCGACGTCGCTGTTGGACACGGAGGCTACTGGCGCCTTTTCCTTATTATCTTCGAGGCTTGACGCTTCTGGTACCTTGGAGTTATATATAGCAACGTCCATCTCTGAGTGGCTGTAGTTTCCTCAGGTCGATTGGAAGACTCGTCGAAGGGTTAAAAGTCTTCAAAACGAGGGGTATCTAATAACATTTTTTCTCAAAGACTCCATGTCAACGACACAGTGACGAAGTGGCTGCTTCCTAGCACTTTATTGATCCTTCGCGCTTTTATCAGTGTATGATTGGCGTCACGGCTCGGGGAACTAAATGACAGCGTTTCCCGTCGTTCTCATCAGTGCAGACTCCAACATGTGAAGCGCGAAAACAGCGGGCGACCCAACCCCGCACCAACTTGGATCAAAGGATTGAAATTTGGAGAGAACCTTGCCGGGGTGCGGGGGTGTAGAGGCATTATTAGAGGTATCCATCTTCCTTGACCTTAACCTGGCATCACGCCTTGGGTGCCTTGAAAACAATGCTTATGGCTGTGTAGATTACCCGAGAATGTTTATACTATTCTTGCCCTTTCTTGCAAGCGCAGAGCTGATATCGACCACAGGAAATATACTACTTCCACAGCTTTTTTCGAAGCATTATGGGATGTGCGTGGTCGACAAATGTCTAAATCACGTCAACATCAACACTCGAGAAAGTCATACACTGATTTTCATGGCCCTTGATTGTAGGCTGGAGTCACACATTGTTTTGTCAATCTGGGCTCGGATCATCCTAGCATTCTCGATGCCATTGCTCAGAACAGTAAGGAGCCCAATGGCCGCTTTCCAAACATCATCACCTGTCCGCACGAGGTAGGTCAGCTTGAAAATATCAAGACTTGATAGATTGACTGACCATTCGGAGATGGTGGCTTTGTCGATGGCGGATGGCTTCGCCCGCATCACCAACAAGCCACAAGCCGTGATCGTGCACGTTGACGTGGGTACCCAGGCACTTGGGCCTGCAATACACAACGCATCATGCGGACGAGTACCTGTTTTAATTTTTGCCGGCTTATCACCCTACACACTTGAAGGCGAGATACGTGGCGGGAGGTCAGAATTTATACACTGGCTGCAGGACGTACCAGATCAGAAGGCTATCGTATCACAGTATTGTCGCTATAACGCAGAAATAAAGACAGGAAAGAACGTCAAGCAGCTTGTCAATCGAGCCTTACAATTCGCTAGGAGCGACCCAAAAGGGCCTGTGTATCTGATGGGGGCTAGAGAGGTAATGGAACAAGAGCTTGAGCCATATTCACTAATTCAAGAGCAATGGGCACCAGTCACCAACGGCTCATTACCAGACACAGCGGTTACTGAAATTGCCGAGGCACTCATCCAGGCAGAGAGTCCTCTTGTTGTTGTCGGCTTCACTGGGCGGCACCAAGAATCTGTACTTGAGCTTGTACGATTGGCGGAACGAGTCAAAGGGCTGCGAGTTTACGATGCCGGGACCACCGAGCTCTCGTTCCCATTCAATCACCCTGCTTGCATCAGTCCTACCACAGGCTCCGCTAAATACCTCGAGGCGGCGGATTGTATCCTTGTTCTCGACTGCGACGTGCCCTGGATGCCAACCCAGCACAAACCACGCTCCGATGCGCGGATATTCCACGTCGATATCGACCCTTTGAAAGCGCAAATGTCTCTCTTTTACGTCCCGGCTACGGCTCGCTATCGGGCTGGTAGCCTGGCGGCGCTCCACCAACTGAATGCCTACGTCTCCTCTTCACCAGCACTCGTCGCGACTCTCTCCTCCTCCATCCACAGCGCTCGTTGGGATGCACTCGTCCAGTCTCATTCAAAGGCTCTTGGCACCATTGCTGCCAAAGCCACCCCTCCACTAGGCGGCGCTGACGCCTCGGTCAACATATCCTATCTCAGTGCTCGCTTACGTGCGATACTCCCCACTAAAACCATCTACGTCACCGAAGCGGTCACCAACCACGTACGCATGACGGAGCAGCTTCAGCCCTCGCTTCCAGGCACCTGGTTCACGAAAGGCGCAGGGGGGCTGGGTTGGGGTTGTGGTGCTGCGCTCGGCATAAAGCTCGCAGCTAACTACTTTACACCGGAGAACGCGTTTGTGTGCACTATCACGGGTGACGGTTCCTTTGTCTTCTCGTTACCGACGACGGTGTATTGGATCTCTGCGCACTACTCCATACCTACACTGACCATCATTCTCAATAACGGTGGATGGGCTGCGCCGCGGCACAGCGCAAAATTCGTTAATGCGGAGGGACTTGCGCAGAAGTCGACAAAAGAAGAGTTGGGAATTGGGTTTGGAGAGTTGCCGCCTGACTATGGGGCAGTAGCAGAGGCGGCAGGAAGAGGAAGAATCTGGAAGGGCAGGGTGGAGAGAATAGGTGATGTAGACCCGGTGATTACGCAAGCCATCAAGGTAGTAAGAGGGGGAAAAGGTGCAGTTGTTGATGTTGTTCTAGGGAAGGGGGAAGTTGATGGAGGTCGTTAGAGCGAAAATTAGATCGACTAGGCAACGGGCTCCAACTCGGGCAGGAATATTATATATAGCCAAATTGAAGGCCCATGAAGATGATAATTCGCGAGTCATGATATCAGGAATATATCTCATGTATTAACAAATGGATTAAGTGGTATAGATACTATCTGATATACCCTAAACATTGTCAAGAACCAAGTCCGAGGCTGGATCAACATTGTCATGTCGAGGAGGGTGTATTTGATTCATCTGTATCTGTTCTTGTTGTAAATTGCGAGGGGAGGGTTGTTGGTTGGTTTTTTGTTTCGTTGCTTCTAACTTTCTTTCAGGGTTTGGATGCCCGGGAAGAGGAGGGTGCATATGTATGTCGTACGTCAAAATGCCAAACCAATCAGCAATCTCCATCTACTAATCTACGCTCCACTTCTTTCCATCACATCATGGCCAGTCATTCCTCGCCCTCGCCCTCCTCCCTTAAGAACCCTGCTCCTCCAATTCCCCAGCCCAAACCTTCTTCAGCAGCCATCCCCCGAACTCGCAGTGTCCAGTTCTCCCACCCGGACGCCCCAATGTCTCGCTCCATCTCGCCAACGAGCAATTTCCAGGAGCAGCAGCAGCAAGCCGAAAGCTCCGCCGACGAGATCACCCCCATCGTCAACCGGGAAAGAGGCGCCGCCAAGAACAAGAATTACGATGCTACATCTACCGGGCAGCTCGCGGAACCCGGTGGACCGAGCATATCTCGACACCGCAGCAACTCGAGCGCGAGGAGAGGGAAAAGAGGGAGGTCGAGGTCGAGGTCCAGGGGGCGCCTGAGTAAGGATGAGGAGGGGAAGGATGGCGGGAGCTGGTGGAGAGAATTGGCGGAGAAATATGGGAGTGTCGAGTTGGAGAACAAGGGGAGTGTTGCTCGAGATCATCTCGCCCTTGGTGTGTCCAAGTCCGTTTCTGTTGCTCGTATCCCTCACTGTTCCTACCAAAGATTGCAACGCCTTTTCATCCCGTCATGAAGCCATGCTGCCAACTTATACTTGTCAGAACGCACCTTCCTGGCCTGGCTTCGAACCTCCCTTGCCTTCGCCTCGATTGGCATCGCTGTAACCCAGCTCTTCCGGCTCAATACTACCATCTCGGAGCGAGAAGGCTATACCCCCACCAATCCAGACAACACATTCCATTTGCGTCAGATAGGGAAGCCATTGGGAGCTACTTTTCTAGGGATTGCAATCTTAGTCTTGCTCATCGGAGGGCGAAGGTACTTTGAGAGCCAGGTATGTCAGCGGAAATTGGTTGCAATCAATGGAGCTATCGTGCACGCATACTGATATTACGATGTAGTATTGGATCATACGGGGTAAATTCCCCGCCAGCAGAGGCAGCATCTTCCTCATAACCTTCGTCGCCCTCGCTTTGATCATCACTAGCTTAGTCGTCGTCTGCGTCGTCGATCCAAGCGTTTTCGAGAAGAGATAGCTAAAGCCTGCCGTCACCCATATTGCTGTAAAACTTCCGATAAACGCCGAGTTCTTGACACTCGCTCTCAACTAGAGCCCAGACCTATACATCGGTCCACGTCATGAAGACCTCATACGATTCGCATGGGGTTGAATTCTTCTAGGTTCTTTGCCAGACCTGGACTGAAGAACTTCTCTGTGGTGGAGGACTGATTAGACATGGTGCAGCTGCCATTGATTAGTATAGGCATACGAGACCGATCCACTGGGTATGCATGTTCATAGAAGGCGAGATGCTCACTGGAGGGGACGAATGTCGCGTCTTCACAGTGCATGGGACTTGGGGAGATATTACTATCTGTCCTTGCAGATCTGGTGGAACATGATGACTGTATGTACAAGATGTCATATAAGCATAGAATGGGTCTAAGTACTGTCGGCATTTTTGGATATGCAGATCTCTGGAATGGCACGAAATTTTATATCGTGACGATAGAGCGAGTACAGCTATATACCTGAGTGGTATCTTAAAAGCAGAATTGGATGCGTATGTTTTCCTCTCTCTTTGCACCTATCTAATTCTGAAAGCATAAGTCACGTGCAAGTCATAATAGTCTACCAATCCAAATGGCTAGCTAGCATCATGGAGCAAACGAGGACAATCTCTAGATGAGCTGCTGAAATGCACGGTTAACCGGGGAGCGGACTTTCGTCCCCTTGTAGAAGTCGACAGTCGCCACAGCACGCTTGCTAATGCCCTCTGGGGTGAATTCGAATTTCTGTGTATCGCATTAGCTTTGTTGACTTCTTCCTAGAACAATGGTTTTAGCGCTTTACCTTGTAGACATCCTTGTAAGCACCGCTGGCACCGAACCGGTTCAAACCAAATTGCTCATTCGAATACCGCTCCCATCCCATTGTTGACATGACTTCGACGCTCAGGGAGGGAATTCCATCAGGTAGACACTTCAGACGGTATTCCTTAGTCTGTGTGTCGAACACCTCCCAGCAGGGAATGGAGACCACGCGGGCGGTGAGGTTGTGTTTATCTTTAAGATATTTGACCGCTTCAATACAGATGCAGACTTCTGAGCCAGTGCTGACAAGGGTAATATCGGCCTTCTCATTTTCGACCGAGACATAGCCTCCTTTGATAGCGTTCTGCAGGGTCGAGTTCTCGAGCTGAGGTAGATTTTGACGAGTCAAGGCAAGGATACTGGGAGTTGATTTCGAGGTCAACGCAACATAGTAGGCTGCGCTGCACTCGTTGCCGTCGGCAGGACGCCAGACCATCATATTGGGTAGTGCACGGAAATGAGCGAGAGTCTCAATCGGCTGATGTGTTGGGCCGTCCTCACCGAGACCAATAGAGTCGTGGGTTGCAACGTAGATGACACGGCAATGCGAAAGGGAAGAGAGGCGGACGGATCCAGCGGCGTAGGACACGAAATTCAGGAATGTTCCACCAAAGGGTATGAGGGTGCCGTACACAGCGATTCCGTTCATTATTCCGGCCATGGCATGCTCACGTACACCATAACGAATGTAGCGACCTGCCCAATCACCAATGCCGAGGACCGGTGGTTGGAAATCAGTGGCGTCCTTCCAACGAGTGTTATTTGATCCTGTCAGATCTGCGGAGCCCCCAATGAGATCAGGAACGGCGCCATGGATGGCTTCCAAAACAGCTTCTGATAATTTCCGCGATGCTTGCTCCTTGTCTCCTGGCTTGTATACAGGCAGCTTTTTCTCCCAGCCCTCCGGGAGCTTACCGCTCCGTCTTCGCAAAAGATCGTCGTGTTCGGTCTTGTGCTCCTGACCATACTTTTCCAACAATTTGTTCCACTCCTCTTCTTTCGCTGCGCCTTCAGCTGCATGTTTGTGGTACATATCGTAGACCTTTTGGGGCACGACGAACGACTCCTCTGGATCAAAACCGAACTTCTTTTTCACCTGCTTGCAATCGTCGGCCTTCAAAGCGTTTCCGTGCACTCCCCCAGTGCCTTGCAACAAAGAACCAAACCCAATGGTTGTTGTCAACTTGATGACCGATGGCTTGTTGGTGACCTCCTTGGCCACTCGGATGGCTTCCTCGATGCCCTCCAGATCAGTGTCACCCTCTTTCACCCATTGGGTGTGCCAGCCATAGGCCTCAAAGCGCTGCATGACATCTTCAGTAAAGGCGCATTTGGTATCACCATCTGCATAGGGTTAGTCTAAACAGTGCAAAACTTCCGCGAATTTGGTTCTTACCAATCGAGATATGGTTATCATCGTAAACCATGATGAGATTCCCGAGCTGCAAGTGGCCAGCAGTGCTGGCGGCTTCACTAGCAATGCCTTCCATAGCGCAACCATCTCCGAAGAAAGCAAAGGTATGGTTATTGATCAAATCGAAGCCTGGCTTGTTGAACTCGGCAGCTGTGTGGGCTTGTGCAATCGCAAGACCGACAGCGTTTGCAAAACCCTGACCGAGTGGACCAGTAGTGACTTCGATACCGGGTGTATCCTGAGTTTCGGGGTGACCAGGCGTAATGCTATCTACTGTCTAGATGCAAGAGTTTTTGTCAGCTGCGATTCAGGAAGCCAGAGGCATCAAGAGTGAAAGGACGTACTCGGAAGGCTTTCAAATCATCCAATGACACTTTGTAGCCGAAAAGATGTAAGAGAGCATACTGAAGCATACATCCATGGCCGTTCCTGTTGAAAATAGTACCTTAGCAAGGGATCAGTAATATTGTGTCGTGCTAATTTAACGGTCCATGGCCTCTTGTTGCCCAGAAGTTGAGATACTTGTGGCATGAGTTATGACTTACGATAAGACGAAGCGATCACGATTGAGCCAGTCTGGGTTCTTGGGATTAAAACTCATGAATTTGTTGAACATGACATGGGCAACGGGTGCCATTCCCATTGGGGCTCCGGGATGACCGGAGTTGGCTTTAAAAGTGGCATCGACCTTTACGAGGATGAATTGATTAGCATAGGCTCATGAGGATATGTTTGGCGGGTGTAGAAGTGAAAGAAGCAGGAGTCAATGGGTCAATGCCAAAGCTCTGAGGGAGCTCAGAGGCCACGGCGGGGTTTCACTCACGGCCAGCAGGCGGATTGTATTGATGGCGAGCTCATCATCCTTGCCGTAAGCCATGATTGCGGGTTTTTGGGGTATGTATGGGCAATGGAAAGTTGAGTGCAGGTCAATGAAGGAAGAAGTGTGCGATGGCGGTGGTGCGGCAATAAGATAGCTGGGAGCTGCTTGTGAAAATCAATTTTAAGTGGGGGTTTTTCTTTCCTATTCGGCTGCTACGAGCCTACGAGAAAGATAATTGTGGAACCTGGAACCTGGAACCTAATAATAATAATACTCGTAATAATCAAATTCGTGCGCCCTATAACATACGAAACATACGAAACAAGCCAATCATCAATCAGTCAAACCTTGGGCAGCTTGGATTTCCCTTCGGATGAGCGCACCAGACTTTGCTCGACGCCAGCGAGCTTGGCCCTTCCCCTCGATGATGAAATAACCGACGAGGGGCTCACTGATCTGAAGACTAGCTCGATGATTACCAAATCCTTTGCAAGACCGTCTAGTCCATCTCGAGCCTGTCACATCCATCCGATTGAGTAGATTAAATACGAGTCAACCGATTTAATTCTCAAGCAAAACGGCCGAAGCTGAGAGAACAGGCGCTATCTTATACGACATAACTAATACAGGTGCCATCGTACAGCAAAGGCTAACATATTTCCCCCCCTATTGACTTCAATCTATCTTTGAACCCTTGTTCTGCCACGGGAAGCTCTGCAGTATTCGTTCACATGTTTGGAATAGACCGCTTCGAAAGGTCTCGAGAACACCTTGAAACACGATGTAAGGGATGCTGGCGTTCGGGTCACTCTTCAGGCCGTGGCCCAGTCGCCTCATATTATGGTAAAAGAATTGAATGGCTAGGCCCGAGCCCACCACTTTCACGGGAATCATATTCGCAAACCATTGGCCCTTGACAATATGAGGTACGGCTAGTGCTTCGTCGTCAGCAACAGAGGGATTGAGCAGAACAGTCACCGGCAGATCTGGCTGAAGGACAACGCTGCGACCCAGACCAATGAGAGAACAGACTCCGGAGTCGATCGCATCCGCCATGCCTGTCCTTGAGCGGAATCCTGTCAAATCATCAGAAGATTCTCCCAGTCATTCAAATGCTATGAACGTACCACCACTGAGTTGGATTGGGACTCTGGAGTTCAGTCCTTGGACCCTCTCCGCAAAGTCCGTAAAATAGGCTTCCCGTATTCGCGTACTTTCCCTCTTGGGTGCTTTTTCTATCGACTTTGTCGCAAATGAGTCTGGCAATGGCGAGGTCAGCAAACAAACGTGCAGAGGAACCGGCCTTTGGCTTTATACTGTGAAGTTTTGAGGTCTTATTCTCTGCATTTCCTCCGGAGACTTCTATCAGATCTACCTCACCGCACTCAACGAGCCATCTGACTTGCTCCAGACCCTCATCAGTTGACAAGCCAAACCCCGTGGCCATATAATCTGCTGAATTCAATTTTACAGAAAGACAATACGGTCGAGGGCAAACACCTCGGATTTCCCTGACTAAACGCTTCAATAGAGCGAGTCTTTTCTCTGGTGATCCACCGTAGTCATCGGTACGTCGATTTGTGTGTGGACTCAGAAACTGTGACAAGAGAAAACCGTGGGCCCCATGTAGTTGACACCCAGCAAATCCGGCCTCTTTTGCCAACCGAGCACCATATACCCAAGCTGCTACAACCGCATCAATGTCTTCCAGGGTTGCCTCTCGGGGTGTTCCTAGAACCGCATTCAGAGCCTTGATGTCTTGTCAATAGACACGATCGACTGGAGAGTCGCCAAGTCAATATACCTTTTTGTTCAGCCATCCTTCGCCCAGTTCAACCGGCACAGAAGATGGACAGATAGCTGCCATACCCGCAGGTCTTTCTCCAGCGCCAGCTGGGCTCATTCTCCCTGGATGGGCTAATTGAACGATACAGGGTGTACCGCCTTGTTGCGAAATGGTCGCCCATCTCTTCCACTTGCTGAGATGCGGCTCGTTCAGGGAGTCCTTATGACACACGACATCGCCCTTGATGGAAAGGTAACGAATGTCAATCTGGACTTGCCCCGTAATGATCAAGCCATACTTCGCTTGAGCCCACTAGGGTAAAGCTCATTATTCAGCGTCAAGGAAAGAGGAGTTCTTGGTGTCTAACCTGCGTATAAAGATTCTCGAATTTGTCAATGGGCGGATCGAAGAGGGGTGGTACGGCGAGAGTCTCTTGCATGGGGCACTTGACGAGGCGGTTTGGCAGAGTCAGTCCGCAAGGTAAGGTGATTGGTAGGGCAATCAATTCGATCGCTGTGGGCTTGGAGGAATTGTCATGCATCATTGGCGCTCAGAGATGTACCTATACTACTAGGACCAAGAAGTCGGGCACTTTCAGAAAAGTCAAGCCTGGAGAGTAAAAGGCATCTTTGCTCAGACATGAAGAGGAGGGCTTGGCCGCCATTTTGAATGGAATCAAGATGGTCTACCAAGATAGGTGTCTCTGGAATCGGCTGTCGATCCTGAGAAGTTTGATAAGGCAAGAGGGCGTCATGATGGGTTTGGCCATTTCTGGCGAGTTCTGGCCAAACGACAGACGGCGATGACTATGGGGAAAGGAGTGAGGCAGTACGGGCCTCGGAGAAGCGGAGTGCCATGGAATTGGAGGGTGCAGTTCAAGGTAGCTTCCGCTTTTTCCTCGGCGTCATACAGTATATGCGATTGAGGTATGGATTATGATAAGGCCATTATCAATTAGTACTAGTCTGGTGGTCCGTTGCTTTTTCAATTTGCATTTCCCACACATGAATGCATAAATGCTGCATAAACAACGCATAAAGACAATGCAGGACTCTTCCCCTTTCCACTTTCCATCTGAATGAGCCCCATCTTCAAAACCCTCGCCTTTATACGGCGCCCGTGACCCACGTATACCAAAAGAACCATCCATATGTCCCTTGATCCGCAATTTCGCTCACCAGTTTCATTGCGATTTAGCTGCGAATGCCCCTTCAGATCATCACAGACCAATGGCCTATAGCATTATCAATTTTAGATGTGACACGGGTGAAAATCCAAATTTTCTTCTTGGGAGTCGACTTGAAAAAAGGATGAAAATGGGGAGAGGATTTTTACTTATCCAGAAGAGAGCTGTAAGGCAGCTGCTCCCCGAGAATGTATCGTACGAAGGATTGCCCTCGTTTGAGACAATTTCAGTTTGGCATCGTGGATGTGAGAATGTTATAAACCTTCTCTTTATAATCATAATTTTTTCAAAACTTACCACTAACAATGGCAGTTTTAGAAATAAACTATAGAATCTCTCAGTTCCTGTCAACACATTTCCCCATCGATCCAAATTCCCTTTCAAAATAAACGTCTACAGTGACCAAACATACTGTTCTCTCTAGTTGAATTCGTCGACTCGAGACATCATCGCCACCAGCTCAGTCGCACCAATAATCCTTGACTGAAGATACGATTTCTCAATGGCTTCCAAGAGAAAGGCAGTGACCATGTCAAGGGATGCTGCAGTAGACGTTGCAGATGCGACGGACTTTGGTTTGAGTGCTACTGGAGGCCTTGGACCATTGCCGACCTCAAACGAGTTCGAGACTTCAGCGTTGATCTTGAAGGAGGCTATGGCGACACAATCATCCGAGGTGCCGCAGGTCAAGCTGGTCACGACACAGTCGAGCCAGAGCCCTCATCATCTGCAGCATGAAGATGTTTCGACTGTATGCGTGCCCAACAATAGTCCTCCAATTTCATCGGCACCACTGAGCCAGGGGATAACCACAAATATGCCGGAGAATCGCTGTGATCAGTCTAGTCTGATACTTTCAGTACTGGTCTCATCTACCGGACATACTTCTAAAGACACACCCAACAGAACACGCCGAGGAAAGAGGATGACTTTTCTGGAGCTCCCACTAGATATCATGTGCCTTGTATTAGATCAGCTCGATGTCGTCGCTCGTACTTGCCTCAAATACGCCCATCGACAGCTCGACTGGGTCCAAGACATTAGCAATCTGGGCCCTTGCCCGAGGATACGAATTGTCCGCCTTTTGGAAAAGGATGGTGATTCGATCCCCAAAGAGCTCCTTGGAGCGGCAGGAAAGGGTACTACTGAGCATGAGTGCTCGCACTACTTTATCTCTACCTATTGCGTGATATGCCGTTGCCGTGGCCACCTTTCACGTTGCCCACGATGTCGAATCCGGACCTGTGCCAGGGAAGACATTGGATTCTGGCAGAAGTGGACACGGGTTGTTGACGACGACACAGCGTTTACAGATGGTGAATACATGGATTCCCGGTGGTGAGAACGTGGTAGGGCCGCTGCTCCATTTAGAGACGCTGGTTTCATCGCTTTCTTAGACATTAGCACCACAGGAATTGAGGATATGGGACTGCTAATCAGCCAGGATGTAGTTGGAGATGCCCCCTTTTTTTCGAAGGCTGGTTGGAGTTGGCGGACCAAGGAAGGGACATACTGAAATATTCGCAGATACCACAGACAGTCAGATACATTTCTGTAGACTGGAACAAATGCGGTCCGTAGTCAAATAGATACCACGCTTTGAGAGTACAAGGAAGGCTTCTCCCTTACATTACAATTCTGAAACGTCTTTAAAGGGATAACTTTACATCCTCAAAAACGCATACTGACTCCAAAATCATCATCAGGCCGAGCCTGGGGGTAGGTGGATCTTTTGGATGCCGCCGGTGCCTGAACTGTGTATGTTTTCACTACGATCAGTCATCAATGAATAATATCTAAAGTAGGCCAGCAGGTTTACCTGGATATATGGTGAGCCCATGTCCATGTGCAGAAAGCCTTGGCTGGTTTGAATGGTAGACCAGTGGTTCGATGATGCAGCCGAAATTGAGAACAGACTCAGCGTTAACCTAAACCTAATGCTGGGCCGCCTTCTCGATTACAATCTGAGATCCACTGTGACTGAGACTTTTACTCTCATTCTCCGAAAGCGCGAAGAATTGCACTTCAATGTCATCAACGCAGAACTCCCAGTCCAAATCATCGTACCCGAAATCGGCCACTATCTCCACCTTGTAAACCTCTTTCCACGCCTCATCACTGTATTCTTTCATCTTGACTAAGAAGGGTAGATGAAAGCCACTCGGAAAGTCGACGTGCCATGTGTATGGCTCTCTGGGAGCCTTCGTATAGCCTTTAACTGAGACTGTCGTCCCGGGTGCGGGTGCATCCATTGGCTTGATGTAGAACGACTTCAGCGTGAAATACGGTTGAAGGCCTTGCATGACCATCAAACTCGAATTGGCAATTTCAAAGTATGCTCCATCAGCATTTTCCGTTGGGCGCGAGCCAATTAGAGAATTAGGAGTAGAGACGGCGCAGTTGAGATCATTCCCGGAAATTATCCCGTCGAGTTCAGGGTCTTGCGGTCTGAGGACGCTGTAGGAAGAGAAAGATAGATGCTGGTAGGGAGAGGGCAGGCTTCCGAGGCCGCTGACGGTAGGAATGTCATCAAACTGCTGCGGTCAGCATGGGTATCAGTCAAGGTAGAATTAAGTGCGGACAAACGCTAATGACAGTGTGGTTGCTCGCAGCGGAGGCTGGGTCTCCAGATGAGGTGAAAATGCCACAGAATGTAAGTAATTGACCCAGCAGCTTCATCTTGGTCCTTTCACTTTGGCAAGTCGGAAACCCTGTCTAGTCGGTATTTGAGGATGTCCTGCCGCTGTTGACGTGGTGGATAAGCTGGATAGTGCAGGTGCATTCCCAGTTTATCAATGCTCTTAGGTCAACATCTTAGGCCAGTGGGTATATGTGTGTTCCATCCAGCAACCCAAACGCGACTTTGGATTGGGAGGCTTTAGGTGCATGTGGGGTTCAGCTTAGGCCTCGGTACCTTAAGGAGGATGGCGCAAAAAGTCCTGGACATGCCAAGAGACGCTTTCGGATAATGACCTTACAGCAGAAAGCTCTTAGGGCACCTATTAGGGGCAGCTTCGAGGGCTTTCGGGGCTTTCGGGGCTTTGACCCTACGTTTAAGCGCATTGTCTAGGTGACCCACCCGCTGTCTTGGGTGGAACATTATCCGAGGAGAGTCTTGGCATATCCAGGACTATTTGCGCCATCCTCCGTACAGAGGTCTGCACCAAAAGTCCTTGACGCCAAGCCTCGTACATGACCTTAACAGAGTGTTAAAAAGAATCCTTAAAAGTACTGAGGTGCCATTTGTTGAGGGTAAAATCCCTCAAATCTATACAAGTTGTTTTTCTAGGGCCCGGAATTATGAGACTCTTTCTCACTCAAGGACCCTTCTTGTCCTCCGTATTCGAGCCCAAAAGGTCCCCTGTGATACGACGTTCCAAGGTCAGAGATCCAAGCAAGTCTTCCGCATGACCGTAGAACGTTTCCCTAGACATGTTTGCCTTGCTGTGGGTCCGACAGTCATAGCCATAGGTGTACACCCTTGCTAGAGGTAAGTCTCCAGACAGCATTGATTCTAGCCATAGATTCCCGTTATCAGCCGTCCACTTAGATTTGCGATGGCCGTCTAGTCCGTGAACCGCAACTATGCTGTGGGCAGTGTCTGTGAGCTTGAAGATCAGTGTCTGTTAGGAACTGGCAGCTTACTCAACGACAGAATCAGTTCCGGGGTTCAGGAGTTCAAGTCCATATTCGTCGTCTAGGTTTGTATTCCTCTTTCCTTCCAGACACAGAGGACATTCTCTGGTTTTGGAAAACATTGACCAAACCGTGGGCATTTTTTGAATTGGCGTATTGATTGAGTCGATATTTGGGAATCACAGTTAGCAGGAGCAATGGGGCGTGGAAAGCAGAGAAACGTTTGGTACTATCAGTCAATTTCCTTGCTACGTGAGACAGCCACTCTGCCCATTTCCGCTCTCGTTCGGAACGAGCCAACCATCGTGATTGGCCATCCGTAGTGCTGGGGTCGACTTTGAAACTCAGCACCACAGAAAGAAAGACGGACGAGGAAATATCTGGCATGCTCTGTTATCCGTTAATTTCATTGGTACCTCGCAAATTTTCGATCTGTAGTGCCTTGCGTCTCATCGAGTTCTGTCGAGGCTTGGTGGACCAGCAGAACGAGACGAGGTGCGTGGTCAACCAAACATACATGAGGTACTGCACTTGGAGCACCTTAGCCAAAAAATCTCACTGCCAGGCATCCGTTCAAAGGGATTCATTCACCTTTACCTGCTCTTGTTATATTTAGAGCAGCTTGCAGGCCGCTAAGAGCCAAAGGTGGGTTCTATTCATTTCAAATTAGTAAATTCGGTAGTAAATTACATTCTGATGCAGGGACCCTGGGAGTAATTGACCCTGGTCTGTTTTTTGTAATTTGTATGCCAAGATGTCGGATAATGTTCCTCCATGAGCTTCGAGTGGGTGGGTTGCCTAGAGAATGCGCTCTGTTCCTAAAAGGTTGAGCCTCATGCCTGCCCTACAACTATCATTTCATTCCTTAGGGCTCCTAGCACAACACAGTGGGTAGAGACAGAGCTAAATATGTTCGATGAGATGTATGACTCCCGACAGAGGTTTCTAAGGAATCCAAACCCTGAGACAGATGAATAGGACTATCAAAAGCACAGAAATGAATTAACAGACAAATTCCCAAAGCCTATTGAAAGGCCTGAGTCCTCGACAGGCTCAGCAGAATGAATGACAATAGCCGTCTCAGAGGATTTTGTAGTGAGTGAGCCTTTCGACATGTTAGTACGCTCGAAAGGGCGTTTTCAAGTATTATATGTCTCTATCCATTCCGTTGAGTAGGACCTCTAGTCTGCGGAAACAGGCGAGCACATTATGCTGGACCATTTCCTCGGGGCAGATGGCAGACGAGGTATCTGGCCGTCCTTCATTGCGGAACGAGGCCATTGTGCCCTTTAGCAGCTCCGTTTCTCCGATCTCTGGTGACATATTTCGGCAAGCTCTGTTGTCATCGACCGACTTTGAAGGACAGTATCTGTACCGGTATATTAGCAATAGTCATAATATCTCTCAAATCCTTCGACTGACATCATTCTTGCCTACTTCCACGATCTCATCATCCGAGACCCTCACTCCTCCAGCACCCTCTACGTACGCCAACGGTGCGTCTCCCATGATCTTTCTTGCACAGTCTCTCACTGTTGTACCCTTTTTGACCAAGACACAGTCTCTAAACACAGCATTGCTCCCAGCCCCTGCTCCAAAGCCATGTATGTTTCGGACCGGGAAGACGGGCACCAGACCCAAAAGCTCCGCCGCTCGCGACAGCACTTGGACAACGCCAGTCGAGCCAAATCTGTAAAGCACCATGTCCTTGAGATTTTCAATCCTGGTCTTCAGCTTCTCATCCAATTCTTTCAGTCCGCCTCCCTCTGCTTCTCCCATTTCTAGAAGATCTTCCCTCGTGTCTACAAACTCGCTGCCTTCGACGTAGCGCACAAATCCCTGCTTCGCCAACTTCCTCAGGAAAACTTCTGATATGGCCGAGCAGAGGACTATAGATTGTGGATCTTGCATCTTTGCAATTTTCGATATATTCTTGTCGGCGTCTGGGTGGTCAATTTTGTTCAAGGCGAAGACTGTGGGGAATTTTTCATCGGTGAAGGCGTTGACGACAGAGCTAATGGTCTCCAGTGACCAATGTTCAAGCGGCTCCTTGAGTTTTAAGCGATCCAGCGTGCGGGCAACTGTCTGCGGTGTGCTCCCGTACCCGGAAAATTGGTTCTGGAGCGTCTCGACAGGATTCGCCTCTTCAATAGTCAGTAAGGTAGAAGCACCAGCGGCTGTTCTTGCGTACTGATAGCAACGTGGCGACGTTTGATGGAGCCCCTGGGTAAAATTCAGCTGTGGTAATGAGAAGCTTTGAAAGTCCAATCCCCACCACTTCTCCATTAGATTCCCTTCTATCCATCTTACAATTTCCGACCTCAGCCACACAATATCTTGCGATGGATCGTATCCTCTAGTGGCCTTTCCTGAAACCCAGGCGCATCAGCTATCCTAAACATCTCGTCGCATAGGACCGACTCCAAAAGTACCTTCTGCGTCTGTAGTTCCACTGACATCAACAACATGTACCAAGGCGTCTGCATGTCTCAGGTCGTCTAGAAATTTATTGCCGAGCCCTTTTCCTTCATGTGCGCCGGGCACTAAGCCAGCGACATCGAGCAGTTCAATTGGTACTGAGCGCTTTCCTTCCACGCAAGCACCATAGTTGGGCTTGCAGCGATCCGAAACGCCATGTCGCGCGCAGGCACAGGGTATCTGAAGGTATCCTATCGCCCGCTGAGGATCTATTGTAGTGAACCTGTACCCTATGAGTGTGTGCTATTCTTCCTTGAAAGGTGTATTTCTTACGGAAAGTTTCCTGCATCTCCAAGTCAGTCAAGCAGCTTGGTAGAAGACACGGTTCTTGTGGACTTGCCGACTTTGGAGCTGGCGTCTGTAAGGCTAAGTGTGACGACGAGGGATCAGAACTTAACTTGGGATATTAGGATGGGCGGTTAGTTGCCATACCTATTCAAAGTGGTCGATTTGCCAGATGACGGCTTTCCGACTAGACCTATGAGCGGGTCTCGAGGCATTGTCCTCTTCAAGAAGCCATTATGGTTCACAAGTAGTGTATTGAGATAGGGCTGTACCGCGGGTCAACAAGATCTATGCGCTTTCTTTCCAGTCTTTGTCACAACACCGAGAGCACTACATATTTGCAACATGAAGAATCGTTGTAGCTCCAGACTGTTTGATTTACATGCTGGTAGCCCCTCAACAGCCAACATCGTCTGAAATGTGCACCTTAACTGAATGCCTTGTCCACCATGCCTAAATCTCGGATGCCACCTAGACGCCAATGTATGCAACACTATTGTACGCAACACTATGCGAGCGCAATCGCCCACAATGCCATATCTGAGACTCCTGCTGGTTTGCTTTAACCTGTATGGCCCTTCTACTTATTGTCAGCACCCTTCTCGAACCCAATTGACAGACCTGCTCTATTAGATTTCTGGGTCGTAGACTTACTCCGCCTCTCTCATCATTCATCCCAATGACTGGCCCTGGTGCCTCTGGATGATCTTTCTTGGCCTGCTCATTCTGGTTGCCGGAGTCTTTTTCAGACGTACCCTGACTTGCGTTCTCGTCGTCCGCAACTCTTTCTCTTTTTCCTGACTGCGAGGCCCCCGATTGGACATCCAGCTCGTCTTTTCTGTTTGTAACGTGCTCCTGACCCTGACGGCCTGACCAGTCTGATGTTCCAGAAGCGGAGCGATGTTGAGTGAGGAAAGGCAAAGATCGAGGGGAGTTGCGGATAGTCGTGCGTAGGAGCATATGGGCACGAACGGCGGTACGGGAAACAGACATAATCAGGTTGCTAGAAGAATGAAGGATTGTCACCTGGGAGGACTGTGGAAACGAGATATCAAGTACCTATTCTACATTTACAGAGCATGAGCAAATGCCATATTTATGCCCCAGCCAAAAATGCCGTCATCAGAAACTCATAATTGCATGCTGCCGCCGAGGTTTTCCCGCCCTTTTTTTGGTTGCTTTCCGTTGCTAAGTAGACTCACCTACTCATACAGATGTTCAATCATGTATCGAGAGACACTGCCTATCCATCAATTGAGTGCTTGGGTTCTTTTGAATGATGTCAAGTTCAACGGTGTCACGATTACGGCTTTACAAGGGAGTAAGGGTTCAGGCTTGGTTGCGACAGCCAGGAGACCAAAAGACAACTCTTTGCTTATGACAATTCCGCACGACCTTGTTCTATCTCTTGAAAATGTATGGGTGTATGCAAAATCAGATAAACATCTACGCCAGATCCTCGAAGCTACCGGGGATTATTCAAGGGTATCTGGCCCAAAGGCTGCGATGAAACACTCAGAGGCCCCGAACGTGCACTAATGGGTATCAGACAGCAAGGGGGGCCATCTTGATATTCTTGCTTCTGCAAATTACAAACAGTGCCACCGGAGGCAGCATCGGTGTCTCCAATCCGTTCAGCGAATACGTGAAGTTTCTTCCACTCAGAATAGCCTTGCCCACGTTTTGGACCGAGAGGGAACAAGGACTACTTACAGGAACTTCTCTTGAAGCGGCTCTGAGGGCAAAATTGAACAGTTTGGATCGTGAATTCTCTCTTTTGAGGGAAAAGACCTCGTCTATTTCATGGTGTCAGAAATACTGGTGGGACCCAGACAATGGGACATTAACGTTCAACGACTGGAAAATCGTCGATGCGATATACCGATCTCGGGCATTGGACTTACCAGGCACCGGACATTCTATGGTTCCCTGCATTGATATGGCGAACCATGCTTCGGGCGACAGTACTGGTGCTCTATATGAAACGGACAGCAACGGCAATGCGATTCTTGTCCTTCGAGAAGGTAAGGATTTGGCTCCGAATGACGAAATTACAATCACGTACGGAGACGAAAAAGGTGCTTGTGAAATGCTATTCTCTTATGGATTTATTGAACCAACTGTGAAGTCCGCCCGAGAGCTTTTCCTTGATCTTGACATACCAGATGATGATCCTTTGAAGCTTGCGAAGGAAGCTGTCGCCCAATCAGCACCAGGCTTTCGTCTTTTTCTACATGGTGACTCTACAGACTGGGAATCATCCTTCATATGGCTGTGTTGTGTCAACGAAGAGGATGGTCTTGATTTCAAAATTTTGCAGAACACCAATGGGGAAAGGGAGTTGCAGGCGTCCTGGAAAGATGAGGAGATGGCAGACATGTCGACTCTGGTTACGCTGCTGAAACTGGAACCACTGTGGGATGTGTTTGAATTACGAGCAATACAAACGCTTGAGAGTCGCGTCGAACAGCAGCTCCTCAGGCTTGAGGGGAGTAAGAACTCTGTTGACGAGCTTTTGATCACTGGGGATATCAATAATGACACGGGTGAGAACGCAATGCATTTGCGAGACTTGGAAGAGAGTCTATTGCTGCACGCTTACGAAGATTTTGAGGCCAAGGTATTTTGGGGCAGTGCAGAAGAAAAGTGCGAATTTGCTAACGCGGTAACGACCAGAGATCTCAATTACTTGGGTCAGCAGTCGTCCGCCAGTATCTTGGCAACACCACAGCCGAGAATGTGGGCGTGTCTGAAGACGACTTTTCCTGAGGAAGGGTCAAGGAACTGGCACTTTGTGCCGAATATTCCGGAGAGCTTCTTGGCTTACGGCAGTGCAGCACTTGGCCACAATATTTGCTCAGCTGCCGGCTAGCAAGGGATGTTAGCCATTCGGGTGTGAAGGATAAAAAGCCAAGATGTCAGCAATAATGTTGTGGTTGGGTAAGATGAAGCGAAAGAGATGGGTTGAAGAGCAGAGAGATGAACGCTTTGATCTCATGGCAAGGATCTCGGACCAAGTGTTTGGTTGAAGAGGGAGTAAGAGTGAGTAAGAGTGAGTAAGACGGGATTCAGGGTGGTGACGGGTTGTACCGAGCAGGTCTGCCATGTTCTAGAATTTCCATGGCCGATAATCTGATTGGCTTGCATATTTCCCCGCATTTCCTAGCCGATTGATAGGTCTGAGCCTAAGAACGCCACGATTCCATCATGCCTGAGCAGTGAGATGGAGGGTGCTATGCCTATTATTATTATTGATTGAATCGAAATCCGGCACACGCTCGGAGATAGCAGCGATGTCGCTGAGAGAATAACAAACGTCACTTTGCAAGGACCCAATCGGCATTCTGAAGAGAATTCCCAAGTCTTCTACTGGAGAGCCTACAATGACCGAAAACAGGACTTCCAATTGTTCCCGGATCGCCCTCGAGGAGATCTAAGTTATCATCTAGGTAATTGTGCATCATCATTAATGCATTGGTTCTTGGCAACTCGTTTACTAGGCTATGAATAAGGTATCACTTTGACCTCATAGCCCTCCGTCCCCCGACCCCACAAATGTCAGAGGTCCATGTCAACCCCGTTAATCCTCTCTTCTCCTCTCCTCCAGCAGGACTGTCTAATCTCGTCCCCTCACCCACGAATGCCTTCACTCTCCAATGAGACCACTCCATCATACACAGTAGCACAAATCTCGGACCACCGGATCCAGAGCTATCATGCCTGGCATCCTCCCCATGAAGGTCATCAAGGTGGGTACAAGTGCGCAGAGTAGAATCGCCCAGGCCTGCGACAGATGCCGCAGCAAAAAGATAAGATGTGATGGCATTACGCCATGCTGCTCACAGTGTGCCAACGTCGGCTTCGCTTGTAGAACAAGTGACAAGCTCAGTCGCCGAGCATTCCCCCGAGGGTACACGGAATCATTGGAAGAAAGAGTACGCGCTCTTGAAACCGAAGTCAAAGAGCTGAAGGACCTTCTCGATGAGAAGGACGAGAAGATTGATATACTGTCAAGGATCCATTCCAATTCGCCCTCACTCAGACGGCTCTCAAACACGCCCTCAACATCCCCCGATGCGCCCGATGTGAAGGGGAACGCTGGGGCATCTATCCCGAAAGAGGATACCTTTAGCGTTCAACAGTCGCCCTACCTGCTCGATGGAGAGCAATCCGACTCCTACTTCATGGGTGCATCAAGCGGGAGATCCTTTGTTGGTGGGTAGCCTTGGTGCTCAGCACGGCTTGGGCTTCACTGATTGTCATAGACACTTTCAAAGCCAAAGTTCAAGAATCCGGGAAACCGTGCAGCGAGTTCAAGACTGAAGCCTTCTTCGTAACGACGAAGAAGGGCAAGGCTCCTACAAAGAAGTCTTCCATCTACATCGCATCGAGGGTGCCTTCTCGTATGGTCTCAGATCAAATGATCAACATCTTCTTCCAAGAGTGGGCTCCTCTCTATCCAGTCGTGCATCGACCGACTGTGTTGAAAGTGTACGCGGATTACGTGTCTGAACCAGAAAGCGTTAAGAACAACCACTCTCTTGCGATTTTGAATCTCATTTTTGGTATTGCAGCTCTATCTGCCGAAGTACGCATCACGTAAGACATGAAAATCTAATTGATGAACGCTAATGCTCATTTAGTGGAACAAACAAAATGCTCAAGGCTTTGAGCTGCAATGGCAGGCGGCGTTGGACGCTGTGCTGGCAGAGAACACTTTGCCTACTTTACAATGCCTTGTCCTCGCTCAGATCTATTGTATCGCAAAGGCCGACTATAACAAGCTGTTGCATTACAAGGGTATGGCAACAAGCATTTCACATCGCCTGGGGCTCCACCAAAGTCAGAAGCGCTTTTCTTTGGGCGCATTGACAAGTGAAACAAGGAAGAAAGTCTTCTGGACTTTGTATACATTGGATTGGTACGTAAGAAAGAGGTCGAGTCCTGCAATGTAATGCTAAGTCGTTATAGCTTCTCGGCTGCTTTGCTAGGGCTTCCAAAATTACTCAATGAAAGCGATATTCACGCAGAGTACCCCGCCGACGTCGACGATGAGAATATCTCCGAGCGGGGTTTTCAATCAACATTGCCTGGCGAAGCTACGAGAGTGTCCAGCGCCCTAGCCCTTTTCCGCGTTGCGCGTATCATGTCGAAGGTTTTGGAACAGAACTACCCAGCAGCTTCATCCCATGACTTGTCCCTTCAGAAGATTGCTGTACTTAATGACGAGCTCGATATTTGGCTTGGGAGCCTTGCGCCTCATCTGAGACTACATTTCGCTCAGGACAAACCCAGCACCAACGTTGTTGGCAGTAGATCCCCTCTATTGGTACATCGCACCACGCTACGACACCGGTTTTCATCGCTGACTGCCTCTAATAGTCTCTCGCCTACCATTACATTCGCACCCTCATCCACCGGCCGGCGGTTAGTTCCAATCTCGGTAATAAGGCTTCACCTTCAGTTGTCGCTCTGGCGCAATCTAGCAAACACATCATTCAGATCGTTCTTTTGCTTGAAGAACGAAGGATGAGCTTTTCGTTCTGTCTAAACAAAAACGAGCTATTGCTTCTTGCCGGATTTGGTCTGCTCTTCCAGAGCCTCAATCTTAATCGCAGAGGCAAATTAATCCAAGACAGCCAAAGATTCCTATGCTCTGTCATCGAGATACTTGAACGCAATGCAGCAATGGGTGCGGCTGATTTTAAAAAAATTGCTTGCGCAATGATCAGCGTTGAAAGGATCCCCAAGAGTCCCAGGGGCTCCCGAGGTTTAGACGACATTGCAGAGAGATGGAGCCCAGACGAAGACGAAGACATGGCTGCTCCTCCAAAAGAGTCTAAAAAGTCAGCTCGCAAACTTCAAAACATAGTCTCACGCTTTTCAACAGGGAATGCGCCGGTTGTGAAGCGAGAAAGTAGCGGCGGACGTCGTTTCACCGCTCCAGCCCTGCCAACAGGGCAGCTCTCATGCTACGATAGTAGCACCAGCCAGCATAGTCTCTCGTCAGTAGTATCTGACACAGTACCTCGGCATGAGTATCTACGGTTTCCCAGTACCTCACAGTCTCCGCCGCAAAATCCTTCTGCGAAACTACCTAACCTTGACTACCTTTCTTTCAACGATCCCACCCCAAGCCCGAACAACATGTCTCCAGGCCCAAGCCAGCAGCACAAGAAATCTGACCTCGTTACTCAGTCAGGGCGGACTCCACTAGACAGCCTCTTTCCTTCTGAGGATGTTCTCTCTTCGTACGTCTCTCCGCCTCCCTCTACCGATTTTGGCTGGTGTTCCGACATCTGGGCCATGCCTTTCGGTGTGAGTAGCCAGCCGGACGCTTCACAAGGCCGTATGAGCTTGTCCGAAGAAGAGCACACGAGTGGTGAGGAATTAAGCAGCTGTGATATGGGGGCAGATTTTCATGGGTTAGCAAGCGTCGATGACTTGGTAGGATTAGATGGGCTTGACGGAGATTTTGGGCTATAGCTTTGATGGACAATAAAGAAGAGAAAACCTGTTGGCGCAATGTCCATATGATATGTACTGAAAACTGTTTTGACCACAATGGATAGACGGTGGAATGGAATCGAGCCTGGAAACATTCCAAATGTATGAGTTTGACTTGGGGCAAGGGTGTAAATAAAGGTAGCATCGAGTCTAAACTTCCCTTAAAACTACCTAGGTTGGTAGGTAGGTGTGGAGAATGTTAGTTAGACGCAAGGCAAGACCACCCTGCAGGAACAGGAGCCCAACGGACGTGCCCTTTGGAAATTACTTCTGGATGGAAATGACCATCTCCAGTCGATTTCCAGTTGGTCTTGCTCACTTGGAAATACAACATGTTCAAACTGTTCGTTGGTCGAGCTTCCATCTACTCTCGCTACTCTATCTATACATAGATCTTCACTCTTGCTACCCGGCAGAGCGTCTAAAAACCATTGGCTGCAATTCGGTCCAACCAGATGGATCCATGCAGAGTTGCTTCTTGCGCAAGAATTATAAACCCTCAACCAAACCCTTCCCTGCCTCTTACCCATCAGCACTCACACAGCAGCTCAAAGCACCAAATTACAGACCAATTCGTCGCTCCCTGCAACATCCTAACATACGAGAAACCTGTCAGAAACCATAGATCCGGACAGCTACCCGCAAGTCAAGGCATGGATAAGAGACACCCCAGCTCCTTCCAGCAGCTGGAAAAGGTATGCCATGTTACACTTGATCAGTACTGGCCACGCACTGACGAGTTCCATAGCTAGGTGAGGGAACATATGCAACAGTAAGGCTATCATTCTGCCATTGCACAAATGCGCTAACACAAACCCCAAGGTCTTCAAAGGACGTAACCGCCAAACGGGCGAGCTTGTCGCTCTCAAAGAAATCCACCTTGATAGCGAAGAAGGTACTCCCAGTACCGCGATCCGCGAAATATCCCTCATGAAAGAGCTCAAACATGACAACATTGTCTCCTTACACGATGTCATACATACCGAGAACAAGCTCATGCTCGTCTTCGAATACATGGACAAAGATCTCAAGAAATACATGGATTCCCGCGGCTCCGGCGGCCAGTTGGACTACATTACCATCAAATCCTTCATGCACCAGCTCCTCCAAGGCATTGCGTTTTGTCACGAAAATCGTGTGCTGCATCGAGATCTTAAACCTCAGAACCTCCTGATAAATAACAAGGGCCAGCTCAAGCTCGCAGATTTCGGCTTAGCCAGAGCTTTCGGCATTCCGGTCAATACTTTCTCCAATGAAGTAGTCACTCTCTGGTACCGCGCCCCAGACGTCCTCCTCGGCTCCCGCACCTACAACACCAGCATTGATATCTGGTCCGCTGGCTGCATCATGGCCGAAATGTACACTGGACGCCCCTTGTTCCCCGGTACGACAAACGAAGACCAACTTCAGAAGATCTTCCGCATAATGGGTACGCCATCAGAGCGCAGCTGGCCCGGCATCAGCCAATTCCCCGAATACAAGGCCAACTTTCACGTCTATGCGACGCAAGATCTGCGCATGTTTCTGCCGCAGATTGATCAGGTGGGACTGGACCTGATATCCAGGATGTTGCAACTGAGGCCGGAGATGAGGATCGGTGCGTTGGAGGCATTGAGTCATGTGTGGTTCAGAGACCTTAGCCAGCTGAGGCAACAGCAGGCACAGCAGGCACAGCAGATGCAGATGGGAGGTCAGGGAAGCATGATGATGGGCGGGGCTAGTAGCGCGGGGTATGGGGTCCCGGTTTATCAGTGAATCTGAAATTGTGGTCATGGCGATGGAGGTCGAAAGCGGACCATGCTGTGGATGAGTCTAACGAAGGATATGATACCCTTTGATCATAGGGATGGGTCCTATGGTGTTATGCATTTTGCATATTGATCGGCTGGAAATGAGCGTTTCTTTTATACGTCCTCGCTTATGGACAGTGTGAAAAAGTTAAGCTTTTCTAGGTGTTCATCAATGGCAAGCACTCTGCTGTTGCTGGTATCATAGATAGACTGCAGTTTGGCAGCTGTCGTACTTTTCGAGAAATTGTCAGCAAGCTAAAACAGACCCCCTTTCCGCCCGAAAAGTCTTCCATAACTCGCTAGTAAACCTCTGAATCCGACGCCCCATACCTCTCACTCCCATCACGCTGCAACAGCAAACCTCTTCTTCCTCGCCTCCGCCGCCAGCCTATCCTTCTCACCCAACCCGCTCCCAGCCTTCTTGACCCCTTCCTTCGGCGTCCCGCTCCTCTCCCTCCCACTCCTCCCTCCACCCCTGACCCTACTCCGCTTCTCCCGCCCATCCCGCCTCCCCCCATCATCCCCTCCGCGCCCTCTCTTCTGCCCCTTCGCCGCCCGCTCCGGCAACGCCTCATCGAGCCCCTTGACCGCGACCCTGTCGCCCGTGTCCCCCGTGCCGAACTTCTTGGCGCGCTCGAGCGCCTTGAGCGCGTCCTCATTCGACTCCTGGATCCCGAATCGCGCGGCGCGCTTTTGACGCTTGGCGAGCTCGTCGTCGAGGGATGTCGCTTTGAGGCCGGTCGCGGGGAGGGATTTCTTCTTGTCGGCTTCGGCGGCCTTGGCGTCTTCGGGTGAGGCGGCGGCTTTGGGGTCTTCGGTTGCCGGGGCAGGGGTTTTGACGGTCAGGTCGTTGGTCTTTGAGGGGTCCGTGTCGACGAGTTGGTTGGGCACTGCGGGTGGGTTTGCGGGCTGGCCGAGGCCGCCCGCTGCGATTGCGGCGGCGCCGGTGGGCTCGGCGGCGGCGGCGGCGTCGTCCTCCCAGTCAATCTCGTCTTCGGCGGCAGCGGCCGTGTTGTGTTTGGTTTTGGCGGCTTGCTCGGTGTCGTATTGTTGGAGACGGGCGATTAGGTCGGCTTTTTTGCCGGTGTGGGGAAGGGAGCGGGCTTTGAGGAGGTCTTCGAGCTCGGCGTTCTTCTTTTTGGCGTAGTCGGTTGACATGATGGGGACTGAAAGGGTGTGGTGGGTTGAGAAGGTTGGTGGGTTAGGGAATGGTAGTGGATGTTAAGGGGCAGTTGGGTGGTCTGTATGAAAGGATTGGGGTCTATTTGTGAAAGAGAAGGTTTGTGAGATAATAAAAGGCCCAGTTGGGTGGGGTTAGCGATTGATGTGTTTTATGGTCGATGAAGACGTGAAAAGGTGTCAAGGAATGTACTCCTCGTACAGACATACTGTTTGCAGTATTGATAGGGCTGAGGCTTAGCGCCGTTTTGGACAATACCTTAGGTAGGTATCTTACACACTAGCTGCATAATTGAATTGGAACAATGAGGTGAACAGGGTGTTCGTGACACATTCACTTACCATAGTGTTGCTGTATACAATCTTATCCCGGGAGATGATGACCTTATAGATATCATTTGTCACTTTCTTTGTCAATCAATGAAGAAGTTCATGGACTGCGCTGGCGAGGACGGTCTGTTACGTGTTTACCCAAGGAGAGCTGTTGCAGATAGGAAGAGCCGCAAAACCATGACGCAACACAGCCGTCTCACACTGCACCCTTTTTCGGGCTGACTCAAATGCACGAGACGTTCTTTCTCCTCTAGAGGGTCACATGACTAACACAGCACCGAGAGAATGGATGCGCTAGGAACACGGCCGACTAATCATAACTACGTGTGCCCTTGATATCTGCGGATGGTGGCATACCATTATAAGCGGACTGTTGTCGGCGTTTCCGTCTCATATACCTAGCATCCGGCTTTCTGAGGCGAGGGGCAATCTATGCATCAGTCTAGTCGCCTTCTCTGTAAATTCGACGTGCGAAGGACGCGCTCTACTCGTATGAGCTGGGCCCCTTGTTCGCCGCTCCTTTCACATCCTCCGCGATCCTCCGTAATCCTCCATATCCGTCCATTTGCTCCACTCCAGTCCAATCAGCGGTACAGGCATTTGGACGGACCGAGACGATGGGCCTTGACACTCCGGGATTAACCTTCTACGCCGGCCATACGTATGGGACCACGTCAATCACATCAACTATGAGAAATTGGGTTGCAACACTCATTTCCGTCAGTCGTGACAGGACGCTGAAGGGATATGGTCGGGGCGCGCATATGACTGTGCAAAGTAAAAGTTCCAAATGAATGATACAGTCATGATCTCGATCGGCCGTACAAAGCTCAAATGTCAGCACTTGGAAAGATTTGAAGAGGAGTACCTGCTGTAGGGATTGGAAAAGCTTGGTGCTTTGTGATGAAAGTGGCGGGCTGTTTTGGTTAGGCCTCCGTGGTTGCATCATGCATCATGCATCGGAACGGATAACTGGTGAGCCTAGAAGGCGAAGCGCTGAATAAACGCTCCTGATTCGATCCCAACGCATGTACCTATCCCACACTACAACGTGCCTTCGAGAACGAATAGTAGCATGGCGTTTACCATATTTGCGAGTTGCAACACCTTTTGCCCTCAGTGCTCACCAAATAGACTCGGCCTCGCCTCACTTGCGTTTAGAGCGGACGAATGAGAGTGGTTTCATGTGACTTTGTCACTTGTATGGACAGGTACCGCTGAGGCCGCCCCAGGCTGGGTGTCCATCGCAACTTCTGCTCCGGCGAGTATCGTCCCAGAAGCCCAATGCCAAAGACCGCTGAACCCTCGGCCATGTTTCGTAGTCAACGGCAAAGCACTTGACCAGCGTAGGTCCTGTTGGACTGATGTCAATCTGATGTTGATGCCGTCTTGCCAGGGTTTTCTTTGTCTTGCTATTGCTCTACCTACCTTATTGCTCTTGTTTGAGGCTTGAAAGACGGGCTAAAAGAGGCGAAAGATCTCAAGGGTCGCCTCATTCGATGCGACGTTCTCGCCCCCGACGACTTAGCAAGATCCAATTAAGACCCTGGTCACACGTTGCCTCCCGCCGGTACCGCCAATCTTTGCTTGAAGTATCCCACCCCTCCTCACCCTCCCCAAATTTAAGGATGATCCTTTTTTCCCCACCTCAAACACTGTAGTAAGATACCTGCGCCCAAAAAAACAGCAACAACATCAATTTCGTGGATTTTCTTATTCACATATTTTATTTCTTTGCTTCCAATCCTTTCTCACCGTTGACTGCATTACCTATATTCCATAAATCTGCCTTGACCATTATTGTCGGCCTGTCTACACCGCAACTTGTTCCTATTTTGGGCTTTCGGGTTATACGTTGTGGCGGTGCGACTCTAGTGGCTCTGTGCTGGCATCGAGAGCTGTTCCGATTACGCCTCTTGCGCGCAAAAGGAAGACAAAAGGGAACGCTTGTGTCAGTTATTTAACCACGTGCATGTCACGGGAATCTTGTCGCACATGTTCATCCGAACGTTAATACCGAATGCCGTATAAATATCAAGAGGCACGTGCAGTCAGTCCATGGCCTCGGCGCACCTTCTTGGACCGTGTACTGACTGTCCTACAGGCATCCTCTATCCTAGTACAAATGACACTGATCGCTGGCTGTCACATATGTCGCTCATGTCCTCCATCGCCGTAAATTGTTCAAGGGCTTCGCGAGCCAAGCAGCAACAATGGCTTCGCGGGGGGCATTTGGCTTCAGATCTGCAAAGCATCCAGGCAAAGCAGAGTCAAAGGAGAAGATATCAGTGGGCCCACCATCAAGATCGCCCATAGCATCTTCAGCACCTAATGCCTCCAAAATGCCAACGTCGTCTTCCTCTTTTTTCTCGCGGGGCAAACACAGTCGGCCCAAAGTCGATCCTTTGCCCTCGAGTGTCACAACCTCATCTAAATCTGCAATCAGCAAGCCGCAGGGCTCGCTCCATGTTGCCACCACAAGAAGCGAACCGGCAACAAGGACAACAACTGAGGCGGCGCGAAAGGCGGGACTGGGGATCTCGGCTTCAAATCCACCCACTGGGGGACCTGCACTTAAGTCCGGGAAGCAGGTTCGCAACATTTTGAGGCGTAAGGTCCCGATAGAGCAGCACGCCCGATATGCTCGGACTGATTCCTCGGCTTCTTCGTACGAGCCAACGACGTCAGAAACCCCGCTACAAACTGTCAGTTCCCCTGGAGGATATGCGGATGCTTTCCCTGGATCTGTCTTTGGGATAACCGTGCCCGCTATCTCCAGCACACCAACTGGACGCCAGAGTTCCGAACTAGCTACTTCAAGTTCCCGAATGGCCAGCTATAACACTCGCAACACACCGGAAACTTTGTCCACACAAAATCTGCCTCCTCCAACTCCTACCTTCGCTGACAGCGGCTCGTCCACTCGCCGCTCCGAATCACCAGGCGCCTTCAGTAGAACTTCCACACCTACTTCCATGTCATCGCAGTCTCCGGGCGTTTCGACCCCAATCAAAGCTCCTATAAACAGGAAGCAGCTTAGTCCAACACGGAGCCGCCCACCAGTCACAAGGCGGAAGTTTCCTGGCATCCCGCTGCCAGAAGACTCCAATATTTCGCGGAGTCGAGGCCTGACGGCGGTGCGAGAATCCTTAACCTCTTCATCGTCTTCATCCACTGTCAAAGGCACTGAACGGCGTGACGGTTCTCAAGTTCGTTCAACCTCAAATCGGTCAACTCCTATCCCGCCAAGTCCTCCCGTTCGCCATTCGTCAATGAGGCTGGGATCTTTACCCCTCGAAGACCAGCGTAGAAGGCGAAACGTTGTAAAAGATGCGCCAGAGCTGCTTTCAAAAGAGGCTACGGGACTGCAGAGGCCTCCCGGTGAATCGTACATTGCACAAAGCGACTCCTACCAATACAATTGGTCCAAAACGCCACCGCCCAGACCCAGTCGAGAAGGTACTCCAAGTCTTGATCTTGACGATACGCTCGACCTCTTCCATGGTACTAGAACGCGCATAAATTTGGATAGAGATGTCCCAAGCACCGAAAGAGCAGCTGGTGCCAACACGAGTCGTACAGCAATAGGCCGCTTCCCATCTAATGCGTCCTCGGTCTCCACGAGACCATCTCGAATGCCGTCGCCAAATTCTATCTCAAACCCTCTTCAACCAATTCATAGCAAATCCCCCAAACCGCAAGATCTATCACTGGTAGAGACCAACGTTGGTCGTGCTCGATCTGCGAAAGATCCGAGTCCGCTGAGCGCCAGCTCCAGCAAGTCGTCTTCTCGATTTGGACTATTTACGAAGCGCACAAGGTCGCCGTTGGACACAGCAGCGTACGACAATTCCGAAAAGGCTGCAAAGAAGGGCCCCGCCGCAGGAACTGGTCACGAAGGTTATGGTAAATACGCGAAACGAGGCCGAAGTGGCAGTATAAGTACCAGCGCCAGCAGGGGTCGGTCAACAAGTACCAACAGTGCTGGACGTACGCCTATCAGCCGGAAAAGCAGCTTCACCAGTAGGGAAGACCACGACATGGACGAATTTCTGCGGGAGAGACTTACACCTGTAGTCATGACTGGGGGCGCTCGAGCTATCGATAGTCGTACTTTTGGTTCGGCGCATCAGCCTACAAGCAGTGGAGAAAGTGCAGCGGCGACGACGTCAAGTGAAAGTGTTCCTGCAATAGGTGCCCCGCTCAAAAGTCAGATGCCCATGCGCAGCGAAACCTCAGGTAGAGAGCCCGGCAACATACATTTCCTCCGCAGAGACCACCGAAGGCTACCCGACAGGAAGGATAATCCAGAATATCGATTTGAGCAACAAGGCGGCGGGTACGTTGATTCATCCTACGGGCAGCCAACATTGGCGGCGCGGCGCTCGGCGCATCGGTCACAATTTGGAAAAGATGTCGAAGTAATGAAGATTCCCACACCAATCGACACACAGGCTCTTACGGCTTCTCCCAGGGTGGGGAGTCACGATGACCTTCAGTCTATTCTCTTTCCGACAGATAGTACGCCTCAACTTAACGATGATAGACACGAAGGACGTGAGAGCGACTGGCTCAAATCACAGAACTCCGAGAGACTTGCTAGATCAAGATCTCCAAGAAAATGGGCCTTTTTTCAGAGAGCCCAAGCTTCTCCAAGAAGGCCATTAGAAGACATGGTGCCGAAATCAAGTCATGACCAGAGCAGTGTCAGAGAGCTTCCAGCAACAGTATCGAGCCTTCCGGAGTCCAGATCTATCCCGTTCTACGCGCTGCTTGACAACAGCGAGCAAGAAGACTCACATCAGATGGTAGTGAAGAGGAATCAGATTGACCCGACAGATGGTGGAGGGCCGACTTCTCTGAGCGCCCAAGACTTCTATCCGCAGCGAGACCACAGGCTCTCCACGCTTTTGCCTTCCCCACCGATGTTAGCCGCAGAATTTCCCAAAACTCAAGGTTCAATCTCGCCCGGTGTCGTTCTCCGCCCACCCGAGGCCACAACTACAGCTGCGAGCGAAGTCAGACCCGTTCCTCTTCCAGAGCCCAAGAAACCCCGACTGCAGCAAGTTGGCCGCATTCCCAGAGTCATCTCAAAGCGTGATCGTCCACACAAGCCGCCTCCTCAATCTTTCTCTCGACCTTTTGCACGACGTCCCACAACGATCAACGAATCTCTTACTATCACTCCAGAAACACGGAGTCAAGACCACGTCCAGCGACCTCTTCTAGGCATACAGACCGAGGTCATCCCGTCCAATCCTTGGGGCAATCAAGACTCCGCAAAACCAGCTAGTGCCCCTGTGAACCCTAGCGCAAGCTTCTACGGGATTGACAAAGATGAGTTCTTGGTCTTTCCGCCTAGGGTTGGATCTGAGGTGTCGGGATCAAGCAGCTCTGGAATTGTAAGCCTTATTGGAACGACTGCCATTGTTCCCGAGCCCGGAACTGCTCCGGATGAAGATGAGGTCTGGAACGAATACAATGAATTCCTTGATACCGTCGAGTCTCCCGCCCCATTGGCCGAAGGATCTATGAATCCTCTTGAAAAGAACCTCCGAAAGAAAGGATGGGCACCTGAGCCTCTTCATATTCAGAAGGTATCCTCGGTGACGAGTTCATCAAGCAGCACAGAGAAGAAAGTGTCCGCAGCATATCCTGATGTATCGGCACCAAAAAGACCATTGCCGAACCCTCCAGATAGGCCTACGTCCTATACTTCTGGACCTCCCGCAACCTCAGTGGCTGTCTCCGATCTGTTGGGAGGGTACGGCGATCGAAATAGATCTGGTGCGATCACTAGACAAGTGAGCTTGTCTAGTGGCAGTCGGTATAGCACGAGTTCGATTGAGTCTGACCCCGATTCACTTGCCGGGCGTGAGAACAGGGAGAAGAAGACGATAACCCCACCCATGCCAGCAAAGACTCATTCGGAACCTATTGTCCAGAGTAGCCTGAGATTCGACGCGCTCATGACCAGTCGCTGGCTTTCTTTTGACAGAGTCTTGTTTAGCCCAGCTCTTGTCGAGGCTAAGCGCAGTCACAAAGATCAAGTCTTAGTCCTTGATGGACTCGGCAATGACGATTGGTCCTTTTACTGTGCCGAGACTTACATGAACGTTGACATATTCAATCTGAGTCCTAAGCCTGCCAGCTCGCCGCAAATTGGAGCACTTCAACTTCCCAAGAACTATCGTCAGGTCCAGCATGCTGATCTCAGAAAACGATTTCCATTTGAGACAGGGTTCTTCACAGCTGTAGTCTTTCGCTTCCCAGCTGCAACGTCAGAGGATGCGTACCTCAACTCAATTTCAGAGTGCATGCGAGTCCTCCGTCCCGGAGGCTACCTTGAATTGAGCGTCCTAGACATTAATATGGTAAATATGGGTAACCGAGCCAGAAGAGCTCTTCATGAGCTCAAGCACAGAATGAGAGTCTCGCAACCAGATGTGGCACTGAAGTCCTTGTCAGCCACTTTACAAAAAATGGTGAAACAGAGGGGGTTCGAAAACCTCAATCGCTGTGTGGTGAGCGTGCCTGTTGCTGGTCGCGTATCAAAGTCTCGATCTCGGTCTGGAACATCGGACGAGGATAGCGGTACGCTGGGAGACCTTCGTAAGGAAGCTTTTGGCAAGGAAGACGGAGGTCTCGGGAAGACCCTTGCTACAGTTGGAAGATGGTGGTTCACAAGATGTTATGAAATGATAACACTACCATACGGAGATTTGGAGAGAAGCATCTGGAATGACGAGGTACTTCTGGAGGAGTGTGAGAGAAAAGAGACCGGGTTCAAGCTGTTGCTGTGCTACGCTCAAAAGCCGGCAGACGCGGACAGCCACCAATCCGCATCGACGTCGAAGACGACCAAAGACGCAAGATTCCGACCTTAATAACGACATGAGAAACGATTTCATTGGTCATGGCTTAACGATGCATTTCCACTTGCAACATCGGAGCGAATTGTCGAGCGATTTCCTGCGATTCGAGCGGTGCATTGATCCCATGCATTTACGAAAGATCACTGGCGCAAGCCTTGTATGTATAATTACGACTTATATGAAGGAAAAGTAGGAGACATCAGGTAATGGACTCGTATCCGCTTTATATAGGTGGTTGAGGCTACAGGGTTGGGGTGGGAGTAGGCAGGCTGGTATTCACTGCATATATTTCTTGGACATAGGATCATGATGGATCAAAAATCGTGTGAAAGCAGCATGCAATCTGCCAGCACGTAGTGTTGATTTTTCGTAATGAAGCAGAGTTCCAATCTTGTGAGGAGTTGGGATAGAGTAGAAAATCCAGTTGTTCCTTAATCCCAACGGAAAGACACTAAAAAATGCGAGGACCCTCGGACCCGGCGTGGCAATTTCTCGTCTTGCTCCCAGCACAGTTCGCATACCAGCACACACACACACACCCAACACACCCAACACGCCACACCCTCACATATCATCTCCCTTTCTCATTTCTATACTGCATTCGACATGAAATTGCCTGTCCGCTTTATTCTAAAGGCATGAGGTCTCGGACTGGTTGGTGCGTCTCCCCTTGCCGGTACACCTTGATTCTCAACTGACCAATCAACAGCTTGACTTGCCGTCAAAGGAAGCTCAAGTGTGATGAGAAAAAGCCCATCTGCGGTCAATGTACCAAAGCAAACCGCCAATGCCAACCAAGTTCCGGTCTTACTTTTCGTCACCAACACAATGCTTCCATGAATGCAAACGAGGACGGGTCCTGGTCAGAGCGCAACCCTCCCCTCAGCGGCTTCTATGCCTACAAAAACACTTTCAATGACAAAACCGTGTGGGTGGACATCCCGAAACAACGTAAGTACTTTGAGCAGTCAAAACCTCCCGGACACTGTGCTCACCATTTCTTGCAGTCACCTTCTACAACACATCCAACCCATACACCGATCCTGGGACGCCAGACCTGGAAGCAATGTTGTCTACACATGTCCAACCACCATTTGCGCAGCAACATCAGGACCAGTGGAACACCGATCATCAACTGCAAGATCAATCTGCCCAACTCCATTCCCACGGTCTCGAGGCTCTATCCGCCGCTGCGTTGTATGCACCTCCCGAAGCAAACATGATACCCCACCCAATATCAACAAATAGAAGCCATTTCGATAGTCCTTGCGAGTCGGTGTCCCCTAATAACGAACACGGGCCTCCTGGTATCCCTTCCCCAAACACCGTTTCTTCAAACAACAACCTCAACTTTCTCTTAAATCCTCCAGATAGTATGGATTCGCCGATAGATCCCAGCTTGATGTCAACTTCAGCCATTCCGATTCCTCCACCTTCAAACGAAACAGCCGCGGAGAACGCACAAAGACAACGGGTAGAAGGCGAGGCTGGATCGGAGCAGAAAGTCGCCTACCTACTCAGGCATTTCTCCGAGCCACCGGGAAAATGGATTGTAAATTAATAAGCTCTCAGTGATCATGGAAAGCAAAGAGCCAAGATTGATGGGCCGTTTGGAATACGGCGCTTGATTTGGGTTCTATGTTCCAGTGCAAGCGCGCTCTCACTTCTAAAGCAAGCCGCATGGTGCTTGCGCCGCAACGCAAAGCTACTAGGGACAGCAAAGTTTATGAAGGCCATTATCGATGGCGTATTCCCCAACAGGCGAGCATTGAAGTGCCTGATGGCCCAAACGGACATTGGGAATGGGAAAAGGAATTACTACGCTAGGAGCGTTTTTCCACTAATGGAAACAGTGCAGCAAGATCAAAACGAGTCCTCCCCAAACAGTCAAGATCACATGGTACCTGCATGCGATAGTTTAAGATAAGCTGGATGTTTCAGGGATCAAAGGCACTGCACCCCGCTCGAGTCACGTAGGGATAGCTCGAATGAGATACGATGTAGTTGTTGCTGCGGTACGTTTTCCAAAAGCCCAGAGACCTGTTAGGCAAGGGCTCACGTAACATGCTAGACCGCAACTATGCGCGCTCGGATTCCTGAGTGTGACTAGCGCTGCATGGTCGCGTCACCTCAAGGGTACGGAGATCAGATGTTGCCGGAGGGGGTGTGATGCCCCTAGGAGAGTTGTCGGTGGCGCCTTCCAGAGCCCGAAGAGTGATTTTGCCCTGTCAAGACCATCTTGCGACCTGTAAGTCTGCTGCCTTGACCATAGTCCTACTGAAGAGTCGATTCTGACGATCTGTAGTCATCGATGAATGCTAGGCCCGCCTTGGAACTGGTGACCTTGCTTTTGTAAGTGAGGCTGGCCTGCCCATTGACGAGGACAGTCTCAACTTAGGTTTTTTGGGTTGCGACTGGACATTTTAGTAATTGGATTGTGGGAGCGTGCCGCATTGTGCTATGATGGCTTAGGCAGTGTCCACGATGCATTACTCTCCTCCTGGTCTCATTGATCATGGCCAAAAGGCTTCTGAAGGGTTATGTCTTTCTGGAAATCCTCTATAGAGCTTTGTTTCTTGTCGTAATGTTTTTGCAAAGAGGGATACTAGCCCAAATACGCACTTTCTCCATGTAATTCTCAAGACTCACAATATAGGGGTAATGCAGAGCAAGTTCGAGCATCTCATGTAAAAATTAGTAATGAAGCATTCAATCGCTCCTACATGACATGTATTTGGTAGAACGGAAGCACGGCAGGTCAAACAAGAGACCGTGTCCTGACCTGCCCAGACCGAAGACGACATCTCGTGCTGCGCAGTGAGGGAAACGAGGCGAAGAGCTTGCTGGCGGACAAGCTGACTCATGCTTGACGAGGAAGGGTCTTGTGAAGTTCTTCCTCTTGCATGCTGACTATTCATATTCATGGAGAGATACGAGGCGTTTTAGGGGTCCCAGGGGAAATCACTTACCTTTTACACAATGCATCATCTGCGCAGGTCAAGACTCATCCCGTCTGTTACCAACGAATCTGCCTTTGCGCCGGCCTCTTGTAGAACCGCTAGCGTAGCAAGGCGGCCATTTCTTGAGCGGAAGCGGAGCCAATTTTGCGCGATTCAACATGGTTTTCATGTAGACTGATGGTTGTTCGCTGAGACGGAACCATGTTCCCCGATTAACGCATTCTTCAATGCCATGCTTCGTCTTAATTTAAATTGCCATTATAAGCAAGCTTCGCATAGAGCCCAGGTACCTATATTACATGAACGATTGACAAGACAAGAATTTCTGACCATGCTCGGCTCCACCGCCAATCCAATGTTTGTTATAAGAGCGCTCGCCCACATCGCTTTGGACACACCAGCCTGTGCTCTCACGCACCTCGCGCCGTGTCGTCGCTGTTACATCAGTAACCCGATAGCAGCGAAGACAATCGCGGCAACAATGCCATCGATGGCGAAACGCATGGCGCCACCGGTAAATGGCACCGGGCTCCCACCGGGAGCGCCCGTACCAGTCGCAGTTGACGGAGGAGGAAGCGTTGCGTTGGTGACGGGGGTGGGGTAGGGCGCGGGGGGCGATGATGTGACGACTGGGGTCTCCGAAGCCGGTGTAGTCGATGGAGATGGTACGAGGATCGTAGAGGAAGGCGAGGTAGGAGCGGTGGTGCTTGAGGAGAGAAAGGAAGCGACGGTTTGACCGGCTTTGAAGCCGTTGGGGAGGGTGATGCCGTTTTGCGAAGCGCAGGTTGCTGGGTCGTCGCCCTAGGTGGAGGATAAGTGAGAATGTCTTCGTAGGGGAGATGGTAGGAGGAGAAAGAGACTAGTTAGAAGGCGGTGCCGGTTGACAACGGTTGGGAGAACCGAGGAGTGGGATGAATGGACGTCAGTCACTTACAGTGGGACAGCAGTAGCCTTTGGTCAGACAAAAGCTGTCTGATGGGCAGCCATCTACAGTATTTCGACGTCGTCAGCAACCGTTGATCTCGGATTAGTAGGTCACTGCAGTGGCGGTGGAGCTGGAGGATCCCTACATCCTTCGGCGCAGCATGTTTGGCCTTCTTCTGGGTGGACACAATTCTTCCCACAAGGATTTTTACAGTCGTACTCGTAGCCTGACGTTCCAGGTATGAAGGCATCGCTTCCTTGACGAGGTAGCAAGATGAAGCCTTTGGAGAGGCCATTGGCGAGAGCCAGGGGTGCCAAGGTCAGGACGATGAGGCTATGCATATTGAAGAGGTTTTGGGAGCTGATTATCTTGTAACGAGAGACTTGAAGAAGAGATTGATTGTATAAGACTGTGAACGATAGATAGCTGCAAGTACACTTTTGCAAGCAGACAGGAAAAGTAAAGACGATAATATCAACCGAAGTGTCCAAAGTAGGCTGCAAACGAGGTTATATATGCTGCCCTCCTTACAACAATGTCACTGTTTTTCTATAAACCGAACGGGACATTGCGCAGCTAGTCAATCAGCAGAAGCAACATCTGACGAGCGGTATATTCAGGTGAGAAGGCGCCCCCAAACAGCAGACTTCCGTATCCAATCATGTAGCCGGAGTGCTGAAGATGGCGTCTGGATCCAACTCTGTTTGACAGCCGTCACCAATAATAATAGTGTGACAGTGTGTCATTTCGTCTGCCTGCTTGGCTTGGCTTGCATGCGCCGTCGCTCACCTGATACAAGGCCAAGAGAGCTGAATGGAATTTGGGGAGAATGTAGCGTGGCTTGGCCCATGAAGTGAAAATTTTACGTGTTGCAAATTCTTATACGAGTTGGCTTGACATGGACGATCGACGATGAATAGATGGGCATCTTGTCATCTTGTCATCTTGTCGAGCGATTATCAAGTACAGTCGACAGGAAGGCTCTGCTACTTGATCATGACTTGTTTAGCGGGCTCTGGGCTTCCTCGGGCTTGACATGAGAGAAGTAGCGAGAAGATAGAGGCTTGAGGCATGGTACTGACCAATGGACCTGGAATGCCGTGTTTTTATCAGACTGCCAATGCTGGGGTAATATTATTAAAAGGCGGAAGTGATCTGGAGATTTTCCCCTGAAAGTGAAGACGCCCTCACTGTCCTGCACTAGTTCTTGGCACCCGGCAACACTTTCCCTTCCACCCTCCCTCTCAGTTGCCAAGCAACGTCTTCGGCACTTGCCGCCTCTCTGACCTCTCAGAAACTCACCTCTCAGTAAGCACTGCCCTCACTATCAACAGGTAAACTCATCAAGAGGCTCTCTGAATGACTTGCCATACCAGTCGATATCAACCAAGATCCACGATTAACTGGCCGCTTAGAGAGCGGTACCGACGTCCATAGACCACAAGTTACAAAGTGTGGGGATAGGGCGTTTGTATCTATTTACGAAAATCTTTCCGTCATTTTCATAACGAAACAAAATTGATGTCAATCATCTATGTACTATTTATATAAGAGGCTCCAACCCTGTTTAGTGTGCCGTATCATTTGATCGCCCTTTCCTTCTATTCTAGGAAAATCACATTCACGACGCGAGCCTTTATCCAGCATATTTTGTGAGATGGTGTTGTAAGAGTTTATAAAAAATAAAAGAGAAAAGGTCTAGGCGTTGAAAAGTCTTCGTACAAGGCTAGATAGGAAATCAGGCGCGGGCAATTAAATCTATTCTATGTAGGTGCCCCTGGGTTAATCAAATTCATGCACGCAAAAGGCATTGACCGAAGGATCCGGAATCGAAACTTTCTAAGACTTCCATCACCTAAACACGACATTATCCAGTCCTTGTGCTCCTTGATCGTTTCAGCAACCTTTTTGAGAAAAAGCGCAGGCAACTCGAAGACCTTGTTCTTGGCTTGCTCCTGCTGACTAGCTTTGAGATAGGTATCGCTGAATCGTGTCCACAATTCTGCGTCGAGGTCTGGCCGCGGGTAGTAGGGGTCGTTGCCGAGGAATGCAGGGACCAGGAACTTCTCCACATGTTCCAGGGTAAGGTCGATCCGACTGGACTTGTCGAAGTCAAGGAGCCATACGTGAATCGACCTCGTAGTAAAGTCGAGTTTGTCAACGTCATGCGGCTCATCCTCCAGCTGGTAAGCTCCCCTCCTCTCCAACGGCGTTGCTTGAGCACTCCCTAATACGAATTCCGCATCCATAGCGTCGACCTGAGCTTGCCAATGACATATTGCTAAGGCAATTGCCATCTCATCCGCTAGGCTTTCCTTGTCTAAGTCAAGCTCCTCGACCATGTTTAGCCGCATTGGAAAATTTCGTAGTGAGTCGTAAAACTCGTTTCCAGTCTCGTTCTCGCCCAGGTAGATTCGGACTAGGCATGCTTGATTATCTTCGTCGTTCTTGGCCTCTTCTGATATCTCCTCGTCGAAATACTGGCTAATTAGTGCATCTCTGACGAGCTGAGGGAGGGGCAGGATACGATCGACTTGAAATAGGGCGCCAGGTTCTCTGTGAGATGCTGGAAATTTCGATAGGTTTGTTAGCCAGTAATCTGGGGATGTAGGTAGTCGGAAGAAGGTGCAGTGGGGCGTTCGAGGTATAGTGCTTTAAGGGAATGCAGTTTGGACGAGTTCCCTCATATCAGCAATTGCGTAGTGAACTACGTTAATTAAGCAAAAGTCCTTCCATAAGGCCTTGATATCTTTCCCTTTCTTTAGGGCCAGTTCTGTTCCCGGAATTTCAAAGACACTGCCACAAGAACCAAGTCCGATAATCTTGTATTCTGGCTCTTGGTTCGCACTGGCCTCGGCTGCCCGACTCATTCTTCCTGCAAACTTTAAGTTGGTCGAGATGACGGATCGGACTGAGAGATATCGTCTTTAAATGTTGGTAGGATCCTCCGTTGGAGAAGGTGGACGTGACGTGACAGAGCTCTTGCCATACCTGCAGACAGATTTGTTGAGTCTGAGGCCTCTAAAAAGTCTCGTGTACTTCGTTGAGCCATAGCAGGGGGAAGAGATGTGTTAGAGCTCTCAAATGTATTCACTTTAACGCCCCGCGCTAATCCGAAGAAGCGACAGTGGAAAAACCTCTATAACAAACTGGAAATTGCAGCTTCGCAGACTCTTTTCTATCGGTTGCGTCTGCTCTGCAACAGCCGTCTCCAGAGCTTCCTCGACTTATCGAGGAAGGTTTACACGTGCATATTCTTCGTACGCCGCTATAGCTGTAACGTTCGCACTTTGGCTCATCATCGATCGGAATGTTTTCATTATTCTTGTAAGGCTCAGCCAAAGTCTCTGAGCTGTCTGGCGGGAGTGTAAGAAGATCTGTCTCGTCCTGCAGTTTTGATCAGGGCTAAGACACGATGGCCCTGTCGTCGAGAAATGCTAAGGAGCCATGATGCGGCAAGGCCGTTCGTCGTTTTCCAGCCTCCGCTTCTGACGGGATAGGAGAATGAGGAACTGAAATGAATGAATTGAAATGAAATGGAGCGCACTTCCATACCCGCTGTCAACAGCACGCAAATTGCTGTCCACTCTAGCTGCTTCATAACCAAAGGCCGATATTTGAGCCCAATCGGTAGTCTGGAGTTGAGGATACTGCGCCAGAAGTGCAGATGGTAGAGTGAAGGCTTCAACTTCTCCTGCCTCCTCATGCAAAAGCTGTTCAATACAAAGTTTTCCATCGCTTCCTGGTAGGTGTTGTGCTAAGGAATCCGCCCTTGCGAAAGGACGGCCACAACCCCATGCCCCGGCTGGCTAGGCGGAGAGCTCGCCTTTACAGACGAAATTTTCTCTAACCGCTGTGTAGTCCTTCATGGCGTTTTCGGTCATACTTGTGAGCGAACCCTTTACCATATATAATACACTAAAACGGTCGCTCATCTGTGTGTGTCAATAAGTGAGACTTCAAATTAAGCCAGCGTGTGAATCGCCGTGGACACAGAGTGTATTGGAAAGTTGCAGGGTGTCATTGAACGCGCCTGCTTGGATTGGTTGTAGCTACGGTATGACTGAGTGTTGTACTACTGTAGTAGCCAGAATCGACGCTCCGGGTGCTCCGATCACTGGAAGACTTAGGTGAATACGCTGACCGGGTGGGATCATTGTCGTGGATGTCCATGCTATTGCTGGCAGACATCCGGAGCCTGGCTTCTTGATTTTAACGCAGTTGCGCGAAACTTACCCAAAGCCATCCCTCTCTGGTTGCACAGCTACCTACCAAGAGTTTTGCTTAAAGGAGCGGTCACATGTGGGACTCCTTGCAAATGGAAAGGATGCTCTCCGATCCATCTGTACTCACCTCCGAGACCATCCCCACCAAGGTGTCACCAAGGTGTTTTGCCGCGGGGGTAAAATTTGGACTGGTGTCGTTGTCGCTTTCATCTTGGCGGTAGCAGGAGTGGAGCGTGAGTAGGCGCAGACGGAAAAGGTTTGAAGCCCATGAGACATTGAAAGGTTGCCAGGTCTGCTAATTTTTAGGTAAGAAGATTACAAGCAAGCAAGGACAAATGAAGGCAGGTGAAGGCGACAGCTGATCAAAAACGATGAAGTGAGCGGAATGAAGGATGCTTGACAAGAAGAGTGTGTAAAGACGCAAGGCGGCTTCAATGACCGGGATATTGCGATCATAAGAAATAATCTATGTGCCGGAGCAGCCTGAGGTCGAAGATTCCAATCACAGCATTCTACGATATAATATACTCCAGCCTATCTACTCTACTTTCTCCTTCCTCTCCAACCCCTGCCCCATCAGCTTGGCAACATCTTCTGGTGTCATGCCCACTCTCCTGTCTTCAGTCTTCTCATTTCCTAGGTCTGTTTCATGTGCTACGGACCTATAGACTTCACTCACTCCATCGAAAATGTCCCTCTCAAACCCTCCGTCGGTGTGAAAAGTCTGGGCGATCTCCTTCATTTCGTCAACCCATCTGTACGCTTTGGGTGGCATGCCCACCAATCCTTTTGCCGCGAGCTCTCCTATCTTTGGGCTGTAGTCTTTGAGATGTGCTTGCAGTTGGTCGAGCACCCCGAGGGTATGTGCAGTGGTGAATGCTTGGATTGCGATTGCTGTCAATCCCTTGTTGGTGGACGCAAAACACATTTTTAATCCGCTGGCGGGACCTATGCGGTCGGCTATATGCTTGACGTTAAGTACTTCTGCAAGATGTGGGCCGCTTATGGGAGCATCTTCGAGACTATGGGGACCGGAGACGACGATGCTGGGTTTGGTCCAACCACCATCAGGTCGCAGTTGTGGGGGGCCCCCAATGATCTTTGATTTGCTTTAGGATATCAAACAGCATTATAAGGCGCGCTACTCACTCACACCACCATCAAGAAATCTCATCATTGGGACGTCCTTCAAGAGAAGTTCGAGTGATTGTGCTCTACCAGGACTGATTGCATTGAGGTCAAGGAAGAAGAGCGGTTCTTTATCCCTGTCTCTGACATGTCCAACTGCTGCTTCAGCGAATCTCTTAGCAGTGCTGACAGCGTCCCGAGGCGGGACTATTGATAGGATGTAGTCTGCTTGCGCAACCAGATCCTGATCTGCGTCTACCATGCCAACCGAGGCGGATATGGCTCGCTGGCGGGTTGACTCGCTGGCAGCATTTTAGAGGGCCGAGACGACTAGAATGGCTAGAATGGCAAGAATGTCTGCTGACCTTCGACCGGAAACATTGGTCAATACTCTATAGTTGTGGGCAACCAATAGCCTTGCGATGCCTGCCCCCATATCGCCCATGGAGGCAATGCCTACAATGGCCCTAGGAGGTGGCATGGTGAATATCTAATGGATAGTTTCCGCACGGTCCTCTTCGTTCCTAGAATGCGGGAGAATATGGAAGGCGTGGAAGGTGAGGTATGGCTCATGGCTCATTAGTGATTAGTGATGACATAGTCATATGCACGATGATGAGGAGATGCTACTGCCACTAAACTTGCATGTCTCGTCTACCCTGGTTCCGGAGAATTATCGCCGCTCTTGGGGTCAAAGCTTAAACCCCGCAACCTTGTCTGGGTGTCCGGGTCGTTTGGGGGGGCATTTTCAAATTTTCATCTCAACCACAAACTTTGCAGCCACGATCGATATTTGCCCTCTTTCCTTCAACCAACCAGACTTGCTCTTCATCCATGTTGCTGATATCCCCAGGGTCTAGCCACCCACCACTGTGTATCATGCAGATACCAAGGATTTTGATTGTAGGCTTGTCGCCCATTCATTGGTCGCTATGGAGCCTTGACGGAATAGGTCCCAGTGAATAAGCATCATAATGACTCTGGCAGAACACATGGAGCTCGTACTTTCTCACTCACATTCTGAAAGGTTGAGAACTTGAGGCAATTACGACAACGGTCGTAGGCGCATTTATAACTTTGCTAATGTCCACTCGAGTTCAAATCCTAGCATCACGTAGTAATCTCCAGACTCTTCTTTAAAGCTACAGAAGTACATCATCATAAACAATCAACCCTACAGTACCGCATTCAACACCAACACTTTCTGATTTGACAGCCCTGGAATTTGTCTGAAACGTGATCCGCTACCTTGACTCACATCTCGTCTCGAGCAATCCACAAAGTCTCCACAAAGTCTCAACATACTCTATACGCTCGGCATTTCTTGCTCTTGAGATATAGACGCATCCCCGGAACCATGGATTTGTGGAACGAGCAGGGCAATCAGTCCCAAGACCCCTCAAAAGCCCGGCTTTGGGAACCTTCCTTGCCACGAGAAGCATCAGAAAACACAGGCGGAAACGATCTCGTCTCATCACAACCACGATCACCAGTGCGTCGTCTCTCTTCGGCGACTGCAGACTTCAAGACCTTGAGCATTGGACCACACGTCGTTGTACCACCTAAGCATATGCATTCCCCCAGCGACGCACACGAAACCGCCGCTGCTCTTGAGCTGGCCAAACATCGTCTCAAGGATCTCGACTCAAGCGATGGCACAGTCACCCCCACTACGCCTCCAGAGACAACGACTACAGATAGCTTCGCATTCGCATTCGATATCGATGGAGTCCTCTTACGTGGCGGAAGGCCGATACCAGAGGCAATTGAAGCTATGAAAGTGTTGAACGGTCAAAACCAGTACGACGTCAAAGTGTAAGCATGTAGGCCATGATCACTCAAGCAACCCTTGCTGATTATCTACAGTCCTTACATTTTCCTCACGAACGGAGGTGGAAAGACGGAGCAGGAGCGGTGTGTAGATCTGAGCCGGCAATTAGAACTTGAAATTTCCCCGGGACAATTTATCTGTGGTCACACTCCGATGAAAGAGATGGCGGAGAAGTACAATACAGTGCTTGTTGTTGGAGGAGAGGGCGAAAAGTGCCGCCTCGTTGCAGAAGGCTACGGCTTCAAAGATGTGGTCACTCCAGGCGACATCATGAAAGACAACGACAGAACGACCCCATTTCGAAGGCTTACGGACAAGGAAACACAGAATTCACGAGTCCGTAATTTTGGCGAAACCGAGATTGAGGCTATCTTTGTCTTTGCGGACAGTCGTCACTGGGGAGACGATCAGCAAATCATCATCGATCTGCTCACATCCAAAAACGGTCGGCTTGGCACAAGATCGGAAAATTACGATGAAGGTCCACCAATCTACTTTTCCCACAACGACATGATATGGTCTGCTGCCCACGAGCACACACGCCTTGGCATGGGCGCCCTCCGCTCCTCGCTAGAAGCCATCTACAAAGGCATCACGGGCAAAGACCTCGTCTCGACAGCCTTCGGCAAGCCCCAGCTGGGTACATTTCAATTTGCCACACGATTACTTCAACAGTGGCGCAAAGACACTCACGGTATCAACAAGCCGCCAGAGACAGTCTACTTTGTGGGTGATACACCGGAATCGGACATTCGCGGTACCAATGAATTCAATGAATCCAAGTTGTCCGAGAATGACTGGTACTCGATCCTCGTGCGGACGGGGGTGTTCAAAGAGGGGACGAAGCCTCGTTACACGCCAAGGATAACAGTTGACAGCGTCCTTGATGCCGTGAATCATGGCATCAAACGAGAGATGAGCAAGGCTTCCAAGGGTCAGACTACCAGATTGGGCGCGCTCACTGGCGAAGATGCAATAGATGAAAAGGTTGCTTAGTGTGGCTGTTGACGACGAATGATGCCCCTGATGTTCCTCAGGTTGATGATATCCCTTGGTCCTGTTACAGACATGGTGCATTGATAGAGTGCTCTGAAGCTCCTTTTTTGGGGCCGTCTCCAGAACCCAATTTGGCGTTTGTGCTAGGCGTCTTGCGGTTCGTTTCGTAGAAGAGGCGCACACATATACCCTAGCTAGGCAAATGCATTATGCAAATTGAAGGCTACAAGTAGACCGCGTTCTAGGACTACTGCCTTTGCTCAATCGGTTGAGGTTTGCTGTACTCTTATTCTTACTGGTCACATGTGGAATATGGACAGGGCAGGCTTTGGAGCGAGGGAGCAAGCCACACGAAATAGACGGCTGAATTGAATAGAATGGAGCAAAGTGCGTGGAGCGGCAGTGGTTTCTTGGGGGGGCACCAGGGGGGGGGCACGGGGGCAAAGCCGAACAAATGCAGCCCTAGAGTGGGCCAAGAGGCCTAGATGGAGAACAAGGGTCCTGCTGCAACTCTCTCAAACGAGGAGAGTAATAAGGTAAGCTTCGTCATGTCACATGTGGGGGACTCTTGACTCTTGACTCTTGACTCTTGAGGCTCAGCCGAGTTATTGATTCCAATGAATAAACCAATGAATATTATTCTAGGTAAATAAATGAAGTAAATCCATGATAATAACAACACTCTCAACTCTTAATCTTCAACACGTTCAAAGTCACAGCAAAGTCACAGCGTCCAGCAGGCTTCACAATCAAAGCTGCCTTCTTGCCATTCCACACTTGCACCCCACCACAGACCCCCACCAAATCAATTCACTTCACATTCCGTGCACAGCGGTCTCCAGGTGCACAGTCATGATATGATGATATGGGCTTATTAACCTCCCTACAGCCACCCTTCATGCTTGGTACATAACAGTCATCATGGCTCCCCCTTCACTAGGGCCCCCAATCGTCATGACTCCTTCCCTCCAAGAGGAGGTCATTGAAGACATTGAAGAAATGGATGATATCCAAGAATCCCCCCCAATGGAACCTTTGCCTGGTCTGCCGACTATTGAATCTCCCCGGCCCTACACTCCTCGACGGTCCACAGCCCCAGAAACACCCACCGCCTCATCTCCATTCTCAACCCTCTCCGTCTCGTCCTTACCGTTACGCCCTCGCCCTCGTTCGCCCTTCGCAAGAGGCCATCTCAGGTCCAAGTCTTCTGGAAGCGGCTCTCTCAGTGCCCCACAAATGACTCGGGCACATTCATCCCCCGCCCCCAACACCACCTGGCGTCCTATCGTACTTCGTCCATCTAGCCCCCTCGGACCTCCCCTCCGACACCGCAGCCCCATGAGGAGGCAGTCGGACGAACCATTTTCTAGCTTCAGCAACCACTTAGACATAGACCAAACCATCTCCGAAAACTCAGAACTGGACCTGACCCCCAGAGCAACAATGGACTTCGACTCCGTGCTTGCTTCTCCCTCACCCTCATACAACAACTTCCAGACCTTCCCTCGTAGCCGCCGACGGCCTGCGTCCCCACTTCACCAGATCTCGCTGTCGGCCTTCTCACCAACCACTTCGAAGCATTTGCTTCGCGCGTCCACTTCCACTCCGTCATTGGCAGCCAGCCAGTTCAATGAAGCATACCCGTCCAACTATTCATTCTCCTCCGGCTCGATTCCTTCAACGCCCACCTCACTACGCTCTCGGTCTCCGAGCATATCCTCCCTTGAGACCATCCCCGACTCGCCTGATGCGGAGCGGGAAGCCGAGAACATTGCCATGCTGAAAGCTGCCGCTGATCGAGAAGACCAAAGCGAGGAAGGCGTCAGGAGGCGGGCTGGCTCTGATGGTGCAGTGAGAGGGGCAGGCAGGGAGGACAAGAGGAAGAGATGGAGTGTTTGCGGGGCGGAGAGGAGGGGTGATTTGGATTTGGAGACAATTTGGGAGGACTGAGGGCAATGATCTCTCTTCCCGCATACCTGCTAGCATCTTTCAGGGCTACCATGCAGCATCGGGAGGCTGGATTGGGATTTCCAGACTGGCTCTCACCGCTGGAACCTATCGATCCTACATCAATTACTTACGCGGTCATCGGTTACATTATGCATGACTACATCAGTTATGCGGTCATCAGTTACATTATGCATGAACTTCGGGGCATCAACATCCGGCGTCAGCATGGCTGGGGTACAACATTATCCAACATCATTTCATGAGGAGGCCGAGTCTATGTGAGGGGAACGCCCTTCTTCTTTAGAGCATGGAACATTTGCGGCGATACCCGGTGGTCATTCTCTCAGTATGTTAGAGCTGCATTAAGGCATAGCTAGGCACCAAAACATGCATTCGTTCGCTAAGCAGTCGCTGCGCATTATTTCAGGCTTGTGCAAAGCAAATCATTCAAGTACCGTAATGTGAAGAGTCCGAAAATGTGGAGATTTCCATGCTATGCTACAATGTTTTTGCTGTGAATTCAGGCCACTGGCTGCCCTTTCACAGCATCCGTCGCCGCAGCTCCCTTTTGGCACCGACACTTCTCGCCCCCTCAACCTCACGACCTCAGTCCTAGCAGCAATCCAGTCCCCTTTGCTCCCTTCTCCCCCCCCTCGCCCCCACCAGGCAAATATGTCACGTTCGGATTCCCCGCCAACGTCTGCGCAATCTCCTTGCTCGCCTCGATCCTCCGAATCATAATCAAGCCATCGCCCGCCCTCGCCACGGCCTTTGAAATCGTCTCGGCGCTCTCCGCCTCCCCCTCGGCCCTAATCACATTCGCCTGCCGCTCCTGCTCCGCCTTCTCCACGATGAACCGACTCCGCTCCGCGTCCTGCTGCGCAATCTGCTTCTGCTCGACGGCGCGGGTGAACTCCTTGCCGAAGGTCATGTGCGTGATGGAGACGTCTTCGAGGGCGATGTTGAACTCGGAGGCGCGCTTGAGCAGGTCGGTGCGGATGCGGGCCGAGACGGACTCGCGCTGCGTGATGAGTTCGGCGGCGTCGAATTGGGCGACGATGGATTTGAGGACTTCGTTGCCGATGGATGGGAGGACGCGCTCGTCGTAGTCGAGGCCGAGGGACTGGGGGGGAGGGCGTCAGTGGGGGAGGGGAGGAGTGTTTGGTGGCGACAGGTGGGACAATTGCTTGGGGTCAAAGGTAGTAGGGTGGAGGAATGTAGAGATATTGTCATACCTGGTATATCTTGGGCAGATTTGGGACCTCGGGTCTATGCAGCACCCTCAACGTCAAGCTGACCATTTGCAAATCCTTGCTGCCGGTCGTGGTGGAGATGTTCCGGGGTTTGGTGCGGACATCGTAGATGATGGACTTTTGCAGCCAGGGGATGAGGAAATGTGTGCCTTCGTTGACGACGGTCTCCTTGACTCCGGATAGGCGGTCGAAGATGACGGCTCGAGTGCCGCCCTTGACATCGTACATGGAGGCTTGGACGAGGGAGCCCCCGATGGCGACCGGGATGGCCCATTTGTAGACTGCCATGAGGGCGTTGGCCATGGTGGAGGATATGAGGTCGAGATTTGGTGGGAGCGATAGCAGGTGCGGGTGTTGCAGGGGAGCACTGCAGGTGGTGTAATTGGTGTGGACGATGTTCGAGTAGGGTGGTGTAGGAGAGAGGTCCGGAAAATATCGAGGTTCAATGGGGTTTAGCTTATTTTTATTCGACTGCCTCACTAGAGATCCAAAATCTAAAATATGACAACGCTCCCAACCAGTGAATCTGAACTACCTTACGTCTCTGACCGTGCGTAATCAATCTATATTGAGAGCTTATAACGAGCTGTTTTGATGATTAATTCACAGGATCAAATATCACAAGACACAGTGGGCATTAGCAAAGCGATTTTTCAAAGCGTATACATAGAACATTGGAGTCTTCTGTCTGTTGAGTTTGATATAAATAGCGACGATGGTACTTCAGAGGGAGTAATTCCGGTACATGATTTTATCAGATACATGGTCACTTGTAGTCATCAAGTGGAAATTGGATTTTGGTATCAATGGAACACCGGACTAGCGCAATGTGAAAATCTCTTGGCATCATCAAAGCAACTCTTCATCCATCCACTTCCGCTCATACCGCAAGACAACATCCACCACGAGAACTCCATTTCTTTCATTGTCTGCATTCAACATCTGTCGCCTATCATGACAGGAGGAAACGCGCCTTTGGACACGAAGCACGGGCAGTACGTACTCTCTCACACTATTCCGTTCAACTCCCGAGCCTCTTCAATAATTAAACAAGAGCTTTGACTGATTCTATGAATACAGGTACCTCGGTGGTTGGGGCAACTTAGGTACGCTTCTTTACAAGATGCTTAGTTTTCCACAACGGTTTCGTGACTTCAAGGGGCAAAAACCCATCCTCTTTGGCCACATGGCAACAGCACCTAAGCCTGCCCAAAAGGCTAATAATCTCATCACTCAGGCTCTCAAACACAAAAAGGCATAACAACCTACTCAATCTCCGCCAATCGTCAGCGTCCACTCGCCGGCGCAGCCAACGCGGCAGTCTTCAATACATGGCGGAGATGCAGAGCGCAGGCTCTTTACGTTCTACCACCCTTTGCGATCGCATATCTGGCTATGAATTGGGCTGTTGAGAAGTGAGTTTTCTAAAGCCATCGTCACGGAAATTGGAATGGCAATTGAGGGCCTATGTGCTAGTGAGTGTCTGCTGACAACTTGGAATATAGGAACGAATACTACAACTCAAAGCCAGGGAGATTGCATGATGCAGAAGCGGCCGATGCAGCTACTCAGGGAGGAACTGTGCGCGGTTGAATCCGCAGAGGAATAAGAATTGAGATTGAGTGTCTTTGCCAGCGGAATCGACGAGCTGTGTAAATATTTCAATAGGCGGGATTCAATTAGGTACACCAAATACCTGAAAGTCTTCATGCATATGATCCAATGGAGGTATCAAGAACTACATCGCAACAAGATATGAGCACCAGGCACAGGGCATAAGCGAAATGCTAATGGGGAGATCATATCTTGGCCAATTACATGATAATGTAGACATATGTACACTGACTTTGTCCTACCGGATCTTGAAAGTTCTATAAATGTGATGCAAGTCGAAATTTGAACCTCATCTTTTCTCCTAAATTGGCTTCTATCTAGCTGTAATTGTGAGAGGAAAAAAGGTGCTGTACCTGCTTCACCGTACAAATCGAGCCTAGACCGATAGGGCTGATCGCGACCACGAAATTTCGAAGCTCCCGCAGATCTTTTGGTCCACAGTCAAATTATTATTCTCCCACCACTCCCAGCTCCATAACAATGGCCAAAGAAAAGCCCACAGATCCCGATAAGGAGGCGAAGAAGCTTGCTAAGGCAGAGAAAAAAGCCAAGCGCGCAGAAACCGACGGCGTCCACAAGTCCAAATCAGACAAGAAGGAGAAGAAGGAGAAAAAAGAGAAGAAACTGGCAGCTGCAGCGTCAGAGGTAGAGGTTACAACGAAGCTTCTAAATACGATTGATGAGACCAAGCCTGGTAGTGTGGCTGTCAAGGAAGAGAATGGGGATGTGAAGGTGAAGGTGAAGGCGGACTCGTTGCTGGGTGCACTAGTACCCTTTGCGAATCCATTGGCAGATGAGAAGACTGGAAAGAAGGTGCTGAAGAGCGTTAAAAAAGGTATACCCACCTTGGTACAATGAACAAGTACCTGCGAGTTACTGAAGCACTGTCACAGCAACGAGGAACAAAACTCTAAAGCGCGGCGTCAAAGAAGTCGTCAAATCTCTCCGCAAATCCAGCACCGCGGCTGCCAACGCAGGAAATGCGGAACCCCCCGCTATTGTCGTACTCGCCGCCGATATCTCACCCATGGATGTCATCTCACATATCCCGGTCCTTTGCGAAGACCATGGTGTGCCGTACATCTATGTGACGTCGAGAGCGGAGCTGGGAGCGGCTGCTAGTACGAACAGACCGACGAGTGTGGTTATGATATCGCCGGAGGCGGGGGGGAAGAAGAAAGGGGGCGGGGAGAAGGGGGATGAGGAAGAATTTAAGGAGGTGTACAAGGATCTGGCGAAGATTGTGGTGAAGGCTTCAAAGGATGTCAGAATATGATGCTTGGGGACTGCGTCGCCATGTCATATATGCAAGGCGTTGGTGGTAGAAAAGTGCTCGAACTGTTGTGTGGGCATGGCACATTGTGAGTCCATGGTACTTGAGCTTGGGAAGCTTGTGATGCACAGAGCCGCGTGTTGACAGGCAGACAGGTCTTTGATACCCGTTTGTGTACATTATCTTCGAGTATCCACGAAATACATGCATCGTTACGACATTCAACTCCCTGCTGTAAGTAGCCACTCTAAAAAGGTCCTTTGTCATACCCTTGTATCCTTAAAGAAAGCCATAATTATCTACATTTCTCCAACTTTTGGTTACAAGCTCCCATCTGAAGATTTCTGCGGGGATGCTCCAATCCCTTATGCTAGCGCCGCTGAAAGTCCTCCTATATTTACGTACCCGAAGACGCTCATGTGCAACCAGACCGAGCAATGGCACAAAGATTGGAGGACAAATTCACTACCACTTCCGCAGCAAAGACACACACCTCTGGACCTGACCTAAGTACCAGCGGAAATCCCCCTCGGGAAAAGCCGCCCCGCGGATCTGTTCCGCTAAAAGACGCACCATCGAAATCCCATCTTGCGTCATCGTCACATATCCCTTGCCACAAATACACAATACCAAAAAACCCCCCCCCCCCAACACTCAAAGTATACCAACCAACTCAACCCTACATACCCACCAACCTCTCACCACCTACTCAATTCACCAGCCACCACAATGTCCTCCCCACCCACCGACTCCTCCTTCCACACCGCCGACGCCGAATCCCGCCTCTCCAAAGCCAACAACGGCAAGACGCCCGCCGACTCAGACATATCTCACGCAAAGGTACGCCTGCCCTTCTTCTTCTTCCTCCCCTCCCCCCCCAAACCCCCAAAACAGAATCCCCCACTGACACCCTCCCATCCAGTCCCACCTCGACACCACCACCCCCGACAAAGCCACCCTCATCTCCTCCCGCCAATCCGCCCTCCCGCTCCCCGACGAGCCGCCCGTCCCCTCGGATTGGAACTCCGCCGACGGCAGCAAAGTGAACGTGGGGTCCGGGGCCGTGGAAGGAGACGTGTCGTACGGGGGGGATCTGCGGGGTCCGGTGACGGGTGAGAGCGGGGTGAGGAGTGAGGGGGGGAATAGCGAGATGCCGGGGAAGGCGGGAAGGGAGGGGAAAGAGGGCTTGGGGGGGCTGCCGGGGGATGCGACCAAGGGATAGAGGGAGGGATGGTTATGGGTGATGGAATGGTTTTAGAGAGATAGAGGGAGTTTTCTCCATAATTTGATGGGGATGGATGGCTGGGTCAGCTGTTAGAATGCACTACGGGGTTTTAATTTGAGGTCAGCCGGTTGTGAAGATTCAACTTGCAATGACCCGATTTATACGTATTTGTCTCCAAGATGTGCTTGATTTCCTGGGGCTTGAAACGCTCAACCATTTATGTTCAATGAGCAGGTTATCGGGTGGCTAATAACCCCACGCGGTGAGTGATTTTCAAGGCGGTGTTTTGGTGGGGGGGGCATTGCATTACATCACTGCTGGCATGATGTAGCCTCGCGTGCGAGCTCCGTTGTCACCACAAACAATTCTCTCAGACACAACCAAACCTTTTTTCAAATTTGTATTTGCAATAACCAAAGAAAGCATTAAAAAACTCTGAAAGAGGGCAAGAACCAAACATCCTAATAATAACAAACTCCAACAATCATGGAGATGCAAGGCACGCCTATTGGGTCGACAGCCCAGGGAATGAAGGTCAGTGAATAGTTCCAGCGTTTCCAATGACACAGCTTCCCCTGAAATGACTCGTCTTTGGATGCTCCCGCTGACCTTTCCATCCAGAACACATCAGACTCCGAACGCTACACGAACCCGACGACAGAAGGCGCTGGTGTTGTTGCCTCCGACTCCCTCGCCGCAGAGTCAGCTCGCGCAGGCGGTAAATTCGGCGAGAACCGTGACTCTAACCCTCTCTCCGTCAAAGGAGACCAATCTACCTTGAACAACACGGATACCTCTAGTGCCAAGGTTCTCGCACCTGCGTCCAGCGCGGCAGAACGCGAAGACACGGAGGCATTCGAGCAAACCCCAGGCGAGGCGAAAGGCTCGCAGGGAAAGAAGTATCCCGAGGGTGCGGATGGACAGTCAGACATCCCGGGCCATAGTCTCGACGGGAAGCCTGCATCGGGATTGCGTGGAGTGACAGGCCCAAGCAGTTCGATGGGCACTGCTGGCGACTTGGCTGGTGACGACAATAAATCTGGTCCAACTGAGAATACGTTTAAAGGAGAGGGTGGTGCGGACGTAGATGCTGCGCCTGGCTATGTAGCAAGTGTGGAATCTCAAGCCAACAAGACTGGCAAGCCCAAAGGGAAGAATCTCACGGAGGGCGGATTTGACGACGATCCGAGCAACAATGCAAGTTTCACATCTGAAATCGGGACAGAGGATGATCCAGGGAGAAAGGCGGTGAGTGATATGCAGAAGAAGGCTCAAAGTGCGAGTGGGGGAACAGGACCGAGGCAAGCGCCTGGAGAGAGCGACAATAGCCAGTACGATGTGTTGGATACTGATCAGTCTGCTTGAGGCTAGTAACGGTCAGTTGTGGATAAGTCGGTGTTGCATGCTTGCCTCCGTGGGGAGTTAAATCTCAAGATAGCAGAAGTGCTATATAGAGCACGTCAAGAGCAAGAGTAGAGCTAGCACTAGAAAGCCCTCATAGAACTATGCTCATCCAGCTCTCCTATCGCAAAGATCAAGGGGGCTTGTTAATACAGCACAATTCTAGATGTCTTGCTTCCTGCGACGAATTGCCATTCGAGAGGCAGGGCTCCCAAGGTTGTCGGAAGAGTCAACCGGAGTCACAATCAAAAGGGCACATTCGAAAGTACGCCTATCCCATTCTTCTACGAGGATTAATGAGGTGTACTCATCAACGTAGTATTCCTAAGTCATCGAAATTGGTGTACTGCGACGACGTGTGGACAAAGTCCCTCCTAAATTGAAAAGGAGTCACTCAGCTGGAGAGAAGCCTGCCTTTGATTTGCGGTCGTCTCGAAGAAATAGCATACTCCACTTCCGCGAGCTACAAGTCGAATTAATATGATAGAGATTTCATCGAAATATCTGGATGGCGTCGATGAACGTTGCCATCCATGGTTTTCCTCCATGCTTTCTGCTCCAGAGCCTGGGCGTCCATTCCGACACCCATTCCGGCTCCCTGCTGCAACGAGGTCTCTATGTACCCAATGTAGTCGGGGTTTCATTCTGATAATACTGTTGGGCAAACAAAGACCGCTTGGGCCGGTGGTCTCGCTTGCGTTCTTTGCTGTTCTTGTCTTTGAGTGGCAGTCGAAATGTCCTCCAGGTCCAATACTAATTAATCTGGCAGGTGGAGAAAACGTTACAGTGACTCTCTGCGAAGTAAATGAAGGTTACGAGGTCCGTGCCCTAGCTCAAGAACCTCCGCAGTAGAAAGGCACTAAGTGAACGGTCCAGAGGATGATGACAGACCTTGACAAGGCGGGGGAAATTGTGGAGATTGGAAATACAACGCTGAGGCCTAAACAAAAAAGCACAAGCCTTGATCCCAGCTCGGCCGCTCCCATTGCGATGGGTAAGGCCTTGTGAAGGACCCTGGTGGTGAAAAAATTCGCCCATGAGACCTGTCCATGCCTGTGCAGATCAATCATAGGCGCCGATAGAGATGGAGTTGGTACCTCATATCTTCAAGACTAACAGGATAGCGCAACCCGTTGGACAATCTAAACCATTCTGAGTCTTTGGATTCTATTTTCTCCCATTGCCGATCTGCCAAATCGTTTTTACTAGTGCCGATGGCGGCAGATTCCAGGAGCGTATGATCAAGAAGCCATTGCATGGGATACCTTTTGCGCGTACCGCTGTCATCTGTACTGGTCGTCCTCCCCACGTTCACAGTAGAGTAGCTGCCCGGGCTATCTACTATCAGTAGCAGAGCCCCCGGCGCTAAGAGCAACGTGAGAGACAAGAGCAGATTAGTGGTCGAACCAACGGAAGTATTATACAGCTCGTTGAGGGTGAACATCAGAGTCACAAGGACAGCGTCGCCAAAGACAAGTGGTAGGTCTTGATCTTTCATTTTGAGAACGTCTTCCTGCACGAAGCTCAATGTGCAAGCTGCGGGGCTGATCAGCGCAGCATCTGCACCCTTGGCTGCAGATGAAGAATATTCCGAGATTGGGGGCGCTGCAGTCATGCAAGAGTGGAGCCCTTTTATTACCATTGACCAATCAGCAATGTCTACAGCAGAAATGGCAAAATATGGTGGGGAGCGGTTTGATTCATCTTCAGGGTCAGTACAGGGATAGCCGTTGAGCTGCAGGTATGCTGCGAGCGCTACAAGCTCCGCGCCTGCCCCTCCGCCAATGCAGACGACTCGATTGGTGGAAGCAGATTGCACCTGAGAGGCGGGCTGTGACAAGGGTAGCGAATCTTGCTCGAGATTTCGAGTCTGAAGGGGATGTTTGGACAAGGTTTGCCAAAATATATGAGCGTAGGCCAGCGATCTGCTTGGACTCCATCTCATCGCATAAGCCTCTCGAAAGAAATCTTGGCCAAAGGCGGTTTGGAAGTCCCGGTTGAAAAGATGCTGCTTGATCTGCTGCACGATGGCGGGAAACCCGGAATGGAAACGGGGTGCGAAGGTGTTCCTGAAGACATGGAGCAGCTGCTGCTGCAGGTCAATAGGCACCTTCTGCAATGAGGAAGGCTCGGGTGTGTTCAACGGCTTTGTGATGGTGGTGGCTTTTGGTGGCTTGAAGGGTTGCTTGTGATTGGGATGGGGATTCCGAGGGGGCATTGTGTGCATGAGTGGGTGAGGCGACTGCGAGAGAGGGCGGAAGCGAGGAAGCGAGGAAGCTATGTCGAGGATGAGAGAATGGATTGAGTGATTGGTACGGTATTATTGCTTGCATTGATTACAATTGGGTGGGTGGGTGGCTAGGGAGCTAAGGTATGTCGAGGATGAGAGAATACTGTAAAGTAGATTGGTATCGAATATTGGTGCGGTATTATTGTTTGTTATTATTCACATGTATTAGAGTTGGGTGGCAGTCAGCGGTGGTGCTCGGTCATTCCAAATACTGGTCAGAGAAGAAGTCGCAACGTCTGAACTAGGTTTAGTGGAAAATTTAGCTTCCTTCATGCACCTCGGCAGCGGATTATCTTAGCTCCCACCTGAATCGCTAAGGCTGATGGCTCGGATCGAGGGCATCAACATCATCCAGCGTCATCCTTTCTTCCCACCAACTCTATACTACTACTATACCCTTTTGTCCGTGATGCTAATATTCTTCCTGCAACGCTCATGCAGCTACACCCGTCCTCCTCTTGCCCTTGTGTACTTATGTACAACACATGCGGGGTCCAAGCATCATATTACGCCCCCACTTCCATTCAATGGCTTGCGCACTGACTTGCGGGAGACGGGTAATGGCTCAAGATGATGAGGGCAAAGAAGAGGGCGGCACATCAACCTCCCTGTTGGTGTACTCTCGATGGAACCAGGTCCTATCCTCAATCTACCGCGAATCTGCCCTCTCAATCTCTTGGCTTTTCCAAGACCCTTTCAGCACCTTTTTCCCTATTATGAAAAGACCTCAATTAGCCAGAAAGAATTTCGAGCTTGCATTCCTGTGCTAACCTGCATGTGCGTCTGCATTGGTGTCCGTGGGCTAGACTTTTTTTAGATTGGCCTTCGCAGAATGAGTACATGTGTGCAAATGCTGCTTCACGTCAATCTGTACTGCTATCTCCCGTCGCTATGCTTGTCTACAAGTCTCCTCCTGTTACCTAGACCTTTGAGTATGTCATGGCACTCTCGAGTCGGCCTTCGAGACTATGCTAAACCTTTCTCCTAGTCCTTGTGATCTCTTTTTGAAGGCATTTCAGTGCCATCAGCCGCTGATTCCAAGCCTTCACTAGCGTCATGTACGTGGCAGCATGCAGAGGGCCTCTTTTGCGGCCTGGCATATTATCGGAGTTTTTAATCTGCTTAATACTTGTTAATTTCCGCGGGCCCATTTGATTGAACATCATGTCAAAAATTTAGATCCGTTTGCATGCATGTCTAACGGCTACTATGCACATCAAGGCACATGGCAGCAGGTAGCTAGTCTCCTTACGACTCATTTGGGTTCGCCATCTTTATCTCCAGCGATAAGCTTTTCCCAATATTGGGCTGGCGATGTGTGCATGCGTGCATACTGCATCCAACCCCAAATATCTGCACCGTGAATCGGCGGTAATGTGTCGATCTTCAGTGATGTGAATGGATTGATCAGGCGGGCCAACAGCCTCGTCCTCATGACCTCCATCCTTCAGTATGAAATAATAAGGAGGCTATTGCAGGGCCAAATCATGAAAACCTCAGGCGAATTTGTTTCCACCTAAAAGAATTCCAGTCCTGTCATATCGTAGCTCGTTCAGCAGCAACCAGCTTCTTGACACCTCTTATTGCAACCGCAATGAGTGGAAGCTTTCCTGTCACCACGGCCACTTGCCGTGACAAGCTTGACTCCCCGCGTGTCGGCTTCCGCGCAGGCTTTACGAACCTTTTTCAACGATGCGTAGAGCGAATCTTCTTTTTTCAGGCTCCGAGCACACCCTCCAGTCACGCACACTCTACGTTATTGCAACCGAGGACGCGATCAGGGACATGGTCGACGATCGAGGAAGACGACTATGTGGCGAGACAGGTGCAGGAGATCTATTGTAAGCTTCATACAAATTCAACCCCATATAGCTTAATCAACTATGAATAGCGTCTCGTCCCCGTGCCCCTCAAATGCCACCCCGTGGCCGTGCTCATGCCCAAACCGTTCGCAGTGAGAGACTCCGTCTAGACTATGCAATCATTTTGCCTCTTCCCTTGAGCAGCGCTTCGTTGGTCGGAGATTTTCGGCCTGTGGCGTCCACCATCGACCTTAGCGGTTTTCTGGCCGGTCTACCAGGTGTCGCTGCACCTACCATTAAGAAAACCAATCCAGAAGATTTAATTGAACGCATGTTCCCTCCTTGGGCTACTTCATACGCAGCTCGCCACGTCGCTGCTTGCTTCTGGTCGTGGCTTTGTGTGCTCGACGGTAAGCTGCATTGTGACACCTGTCAAACCAATTAGGTTCCGACGCTTGGGCATGACACCGTGGCCACCTAACATTCTCGTCAAGCGGCGCAGCGGCTGATTATATCACAGACTTGACCGAGAACAAAGACACCCGGATTGCGCTAGAGAAAATCATCTCCATCCTATCGAATTCTCCCTACGATCCCCTGCCTGCGGACCCTTTAGCCTTGAGTCTCATGGGTGCTTTCCACGGTGCACTTCAGGCGGCTTCTATGAAGGAGCAAGGCTCCACGTGTCCGGTGAATCTCATCCGCGAGCCATGGAAAGAACTCTTCTGGTCAGAGGTCGCGACTGTCGCTCGCACTCTGCTGGCAGAGCAAGATCTGGATGACCAAAAGTTTACCATGCAGCAATGGTTGGATCTACGTGTTCTTACGATATCTGGTAGCTTTCCACGTTTCTTCTCCATTCTGCTGTCCTTGTTTGTCTTTATCCACCGCATTCTCGTCGTGACTTCCTTGCTATTACCTATATATCTATCTCCCCCAAATCCTTCCTCGTATCCATTCATGAAAAGCTGATATATATATGACCCTCCTTAGCGCGGCCGCTCATGGTCCTCTTACAAGCATCCTGCGGCCTCCCCACCTCCTCGACCACGCTGATCCTTGGCCCTTTGGAGAATCTGGCGATGATCCTAGGTCTCCAAAACGACCTCCTGGGATTCGACAAAGATTTCTCCTCCGGCAACCCACTTTCCGCCCTCCAGCTGCTCATCCGAGACGGCATGGAAAAGAAGAAGGCACTTCTTCAAATCGTCACTCTCCACAACCGACTTGTGGCGGAGATGCTGGCCGAAGCAGAGCACTTCGAGGGCATCGAGAAAGAATACGATTTTGTATCTGTGGCATCGAGGTGGCCCCACGCCATGGCGAAGTGGATGATGTCGTGTGAGAGATACAAGATGACGGCTTGAGGCACGCGAGGAGGTATGCGAGTTGTATGGCTGTGGTGGACTGCGGTCCTTGGATCATAGCTTTTGTCCAGGACACCTTTACCGCTTTTGCTCTGCTGTTCCGAGTCCTGCATACTTGCTTGTTTTTTAGAATTTCCCTCCCCCAAAGCGCAGCGCGAGATACCCCCAGGGCGCGAGAGTCACCTTCTCGCCGCCGTTTTGTACAGAAAAAAGTGGCGTTTGTCGGTTGTAGCTATGAATACAAAACGAAAGAAACCAAAAAAAGGCAAAATCAAACATCACAAAACAAGCAGAGTAACATCAAAGTGAACCGTGACAACATGCCTACTCCCCCCCAAATCCGTTGCAATGCGTTCATCCATCTCGTCGCGATTCCTGCGGCCGTCACGGCACCTATCTAGCTATCTGTCTATTTATCTAGAGAGCGTGAACATCCTTTACGAACGTCGCCTTGCTTGTGCTGCCATCGCCATCCTGTCCTTGAGCAAAGTAGTCGCGTCAACAGGGCGAAAGAAGACTCGAGTAGAGGCATATGGGGGTGTCGGGTGGATCGATTGACGGATGCTGGACTCGCGCTGAGCGGCCGGCGGTGTTGCAGTGTCGTGTGCTTGCGAATCAAGTGTATACGCTTCGGGAAACGTGCCTACTTACCTCTTACTCGACAGTAGCGCAATTCCAGAATATTAGATCTGGACTCGCGTGACGGTCCATCGTAGGACGTAGATGAAGGAGAGGAAGCTAGCAGAGAGGGACAGAAAGAATGTGGACATGGGAAAACAATTCATATATATGCACTGGGCAAAGACTCCCATCCCTTATGTTCGAGTAGCTACTAATCTCAGCCATTACATGGTGCCGCTTGCAGCATCTCAAGCATTATATCCCTCCTCCACGCGTGACCCCTTGCTGTTAGATGCCGACGGAGGGCTGGTGTGTTCCACCTCTCCGCCTTTCAACCGCGTCGTCCTCCCTCCTTTGTACATTGGCGAAATAATCAGGAATTGCAACCAAAACATAATACGCGGGCTATGCATGCATTCGAAATCCCTCTCTCACATCATCATCGCGACTCCTACCGCCCCTCCAACGACGAGAACCATCTCCTTGCACCATCCTCTCGTCATGGGCGCCTCTCCCGTCTGCAGGCCAGGACTGCCGGTGGATGTCCCCGTGCTCGCGACGCCCGCCGTGCCTGTCGGCGTGTCGGTAGCGGCCTCGCCGGCACCGACGACGGTAACGGCCGTGACGACGGATTGGCTGCCGTTGGGGAGTGTGCTCGTGTGGACGACGGTGCTGGTCGTGGAGGAATGGGTCTTGGTGCCTGATGTGGTTGAGGCTCCGCCTGAAGGTGTGATGGTGTGGACACCGCCGCCGACGGTGGAGACAATGGTGAGACCGACGCTGTTGGTGCTCGTGATGACTTCGCCCTTCGTGAGGGAGGATGAGGAGGTGTCGGTGGTGGAAGGTGATTCGCCGGCAGAGATTGGAGCTGATGTGGTTGAGCTCGAGTCTGAGCCAGCGGCGACTGCTCCGCTGGATGAAGCGCTGGCCGACGCTGCGGCAGGTGTGCTGGAGCCTTCGCCTGCAGGGGTTGTACTTGTATCTGAGGTTGTAGTTGGGGTGCTCGAGGATGTGTCTCCACCTTGAGGCACGGGTGTGACTACATGGGGGCTTGTTGTTGTTGATGACGCAGCAACGCCGGCGGCTGGCGTTGTGGTCGTCGTAGTCCCGTTGCTTATATCTTGGGCACGCTTGGCCAAATCCTTCTTGATGTCGTCCATAACGTTGCGCTTGGCAACGTTGACGACGCTGGTGGCCAGGGATGGTTCATCTTTGTGTATGGCTTCTACCGCAGTACGGTCGTCCTGGAACATGCCATGCTTGAATTTCTTGGGTGAGAGATCATGTAGGGCGGCATGTAGGGATGGTGCATCCACTTGATCTAGCAGCTTTTGAAGTCCTGCGAAGTCCGACTCGTCTTGGTCTTGGGGCTCTTGGTGTATTCGGTGCGGGTGCGCGAAGGAAGAGGAGAGGGTGATGAGTAGGGATATGGAGAGGATGTTGCGAATCGAAAGCATGACGAGAGGTTGTCACTCTCAATTCAATCAATTATATGGAGATGTTTAGGTGCGGTAAGAGATCTGAATGCGCTGCAGGTCAGTACAATGCTGAAACACGAGTAAACTTGTCGGCTCTGCCACGATCAACAAAGTAGATGCTCTGCCGCAAGGGTTTTATTTTGCAAGAAGAAAGAGGTGCAACGGACCTATAGGTAATGCTGAGGCAGTGAGCGAGTGACTGAGGCTGAGGCTGAGGCCTCTTTCATGGACGAAGAAGTAGGATGCTGAGTGGATAGTTGGTAAATGCACGGACGGCAATTTGCAGCGCCAAGATGCAGCAAGCGAGGGTGGTTAGGAAGACAGGGCAGGGGTCGTCAACAGTGTCCAATGGATGATTTATCTGACACGAAGAGAAAAGAAAACAAAAACAGGCCCGAAGCCTGGGTCAGAAGAATGACTGAGATACGAAAGGCAGGAAGAAAAGAGAAAAGAGAAAAGAGAAAAGGTTGGATGAGAGGATGAAGAATTAAATAATTGGTGGTGTCCCTTTGAATTCGCATGGACCGGATGTGCCAAGTTTGAGGAAGGGATAGCCCTTTTCTATTTTCGGGTCGGGCTATGAACATCCCCCGCTCCGTGACGAAATACGAAATACGAAATATCCGACAACTTCATCTTCCTCTCTCGACTTTTCATTGCTGAAGAACGAGGAAAAAGGTACTCACTGTATTGGCTGCTTGAAATTCTGTGCCTTGGAGAAGGAGTAGCTGGTTGCCTCGATTCAGAAGTGTGGATAGAGGCATTGGGGCGGCCAAGCACACAATGCTGCCGCGTACATACCAACCAAAAATTGCTCCCGACTAAGAGAAATCTCCGTCATGCTTACTGACGCCTTGACTTCGGATATGCGACGCGCCATTGTAGGAATACGAGTACTCAGTGGCTCCCCCGATCGAGGAGTTGTATTCCATAAAGCAGCAAGTCAGTGTAAGCTTACTGCGATGCTCGACTTTTCAAACCCTTTCTTGAATTCCATCAACCATATGTCAAGGGCAAGGTTCGCGGTACATATCCACAAGGATGATACAGAATATGACTTTCGTTATACCTGACTTTCCTTTCAATGAAATATTCTTTGGTATTATTTTTTACGGGCCTGAAAGAATGTTCGTTGATGCTGGTTGAATGCCGTCCGTTCTGCTTACACAAAGAACTTACAAACATTTTGAACTGACCCCGGCATTTCCGTGTCACAAGACGGAAAATATACGATGGAGGCAGTATTAGTCGCACTGACAGTTACAAACCCTTCATCACGAACATTAAAGCCCCAATTTCCCCAGCGTCAACAGCGGTCCTTCAAGCGACCTCTCCTTCTGTACCTCCACTCTCCACCTCTTCTACCTGCAAGTCTCTACACAATCTCTCCCCACCACCAACCATGCGTCCCCACCACCTCCTCGCCACATTCCTCTCCCTCTTCACCGCCCTCTCAACCGCCCGCATCTATGGCATCGCCGTCCGTACGTAATTTCAGACTTCACGTTTCCCCTTTTCCTTTTGAACCTCACATTGAACCACCAACCATACCTTGAGAACATCATCATCCCAGAAAGAAGCCAAAGCTCCTCTCCACCCCCTCAGACAGGCCAGACTAACCCTAGCATCACAACCCAGCCAGCACCATCGCCCCCGGCTCCACCTTCCGCGTCACCATCCTCACACAAGATTACATCCAATCCGTCCAAGACGTCGCCATGGCCTTCGGCCTCGCCCCAACCCCCAACATCGCAACCTCCTCCCTCGGCACCCTTCTCGACTCCAGATATCTAGGCCCCGGTACGAATACCTTTCCCACCCCTTCCCCCATGAAACTAGTTAGTTGATCCACCGCTAACGCGCCAGCGCCCCAGACGACTCCAACATCGTCACCAACATCACGCACATCGTGCAGATCCCAGACGGGCTGGCAACCGGCCCCATCATCTTCACAGCGGCGCTATTCTCACTGGTCGGCGCCGACTACGAGTCCTCGGTTGAGAACTTCTCTGTCAATGTGACCGTGGGAGATTCCACGGGCGGCGAGCTGGTGAGTAGCGTGCCGGCGGCATGATGGGTGCGTGGGCGGGCGTAGGTAGGTAGGTAGGTAGGTAGACAGATGGATAGATTGACGGGGGAGGGGGTGCATGCTTGACGGCGTTTGGCAGTGTGATTGATGGCTTGAAATCGGATCGCGCGAAAAGGGATTGCGTTGTTCGGAGATTGCGGAGGGTGTATATGAGGCGGGACTGTGGGGAGAGGATCCAAGGATTCACCACAGCGTGTGCTGATGACTCCAAAGAAATGGTGTGCTTTGTGAACTACACAAAAGTCCACAATTAGATAAAAAAGATTGCAGACACAGATTGAATCCAATCTCTATAGGCAAGTACCCCCAAAGAAAGTGCTAGTGACTGCAGACTTCATGCCATGAAAGCCACGCATCTGGAGGAAACGATCATGCACAGCGATTTAGATGAGAGGTGGCCAGCAAATGGTAGTCAAACACAAACCTCTATCGTTCCATGCAAGGCAAGGAAAAGTAGTGGTTTCAGAATCCATCGTATAAGAGCGTGACTATTCTAGACACGCAAAGAGATCTGCCGGCGATCCAGCCGCGAAGAATCCTCCTATAAGCAAAACAGTCTCTCCAATCAATCGAAACAGGGGTATCCTTCCATACCACTCCATAACATTCCCGTCGCTCATATCTTCCCAACAATCTTTTGGCACATGGGACAACAAAGGAAATCTCAACGTCGTTACGAACCCCATTTCCATCGTCATTGGCCGGCAGTCGCCTCACTCTCTTTCCCAGGCACATCCTCTGATATAGGCTCAGTGGACCTCCCTCGAACTGGGAGACCCTCTTGCGCAATGGCACCAAGACTTTGTTTACTCGCAGCATGCTCGCTACCAGCACGAGGTGGGCTTTTCGCCCTCTCCTTTTCGGCCTCGCGCTCCTTTCTCTCCTCCTTGGCGTGAGCGACCTTGGCTTTGATCCAGCCAAACGGTCCTTTTTTCTCCTTGTCATCCACACCGTCCTTCTCCTTGGCCGCTTCTTTATCCTTGGATGGCGTCGACTCATTGCTCGACTGCTGGACGCCCCATGACCTTGCTGCTTCGGTATCAGTACTCTGCTGGGTCTGGTGTGAATCAACTGTCATCGACTTTCGTGGCCTTCCTTCGCTCACGAGCGAGCTGGCGCTTTTCCCTGCCACCGCACTTGAGCCTAATCGCGATGCGTCTGTAGTCGCTGGAGATTTACCGTTGCTGGCTTTGGCGGTGGATGACAACCTCCATCGATTCTTCTTACTCTTTCCATCAGCGGCCCCACCGTCAGTGTTTTCTACCTCAGAATCTTCGGTAGCAGAGGTCCTTGAGTGTATCGAAGGGGCCGGAGACCTTGAAGGTTGCAAGGCAGGACTGACGTCCCGGCTACTGCTCGGTTGCGATACATGGAATGCGCTAAGTCTATCCATTTCACCTATCCGAGGCGGGAATTCAGATGGAGGCGTCGCACTGGTATTGGCAAATACAGGAGGCATCGACAATGGATCGCTGGCCATTTGAGTGCTAGAGCTGGGCGTTGGCATAGGCGTGAAAAACCCTTGAGTGGACGGTGAATCCGGCACGCCGTGTACCAAAGAGTGAGTCGAGCTTTGAGCACTAGCGTTAGGTGAGAGCTCTGGAACTCGCTTTTTCCTAAGCTTGTTGGGTTGGCGTACATCCTTGCGATCGTTGTCACTTGATGGGGACTTCGAAAAAATGTTCTTGCGTTCCCGATTAGGTGTACCTGAAGTGATCGTCGTGGTAACTCCATGGTCTGCCGTTCGCAGAGAAAGCTTCTCGGTCGATGGCATGGTTTCTCTGCTGGCTTTTCTGGCGTTCGATTCTCTTGCTTCTGGCACAGGGTTTAGACTCGACGGACTGTTGGCATTAGGAGCAGCTTGCGTGGGCGCTGGAGGAGAGCGAGCCTCTGGAATCACGGGGGTTGATTTAGATACTGGGGATGATGTTCGAGGCGAATTTGAGACATAGGTTCCGGGTGAGAGCTTGGTCGATGTAGGTGTTGACTGTTCCGCGTTTCTGAAGCGAGCTGAAGGAATGGCTGGCGACTTCTTCGACGGAACAGTATTACTCCTATGGACGCCTCCGGAACTGGTAGCTGCCAGTGGACTTCCAGGAGCTGGAGAGCCGGGACTTGGAACATTACTCGATGATCTAGAATTCCTTGAAGAGACGGACATATTCCTCCGCACTCCTCCTTGTTTCCTAAGGCTATCTGCACCTGCACTTGCATTTGAAGCTGACCTGCCCAGGCCAGCTTGAGAAAGCCTGGTTGGCGTATTGGGTTGACGTTGGACGCCGCTTTGCACTTCTTTGACGGTCTTGTCGTCTGCCGCAGTCCCACTCATCCCAACCAGGAAGTTGTCCTGGTTTTCAATTAGGAAAATGATAACGTCTTGACTAAGACGGTATTCAGGAGGCTCCATGTCATGGCTTGGATGCGACAACATTCCAGGCTGAAAGATTGCGGCTAAGTTGGCAGACGTCATTCGATTGAGTTCGGACTTGGAAGCGAACACAGCAAGGAGGTCCAGGATATACAGAAGTAGCTGGCGATTTAATGGCGGTAATTCTGTGATTAATCGCTGATACGTAGTAATAGCTACCTCAGGGTCAAAATCGCCAACATCTTGCGCTTGGGCTTCCATATCGCCAACTGCTTGGGCTTGATGACTTCGGAGAGGATCTCGGCAACGTTCATAGAAATCGAGGGGGACGATAGGCTGTGGCAGCTGATTCAAATATCGTCGCAAGATGTTCGCTGCATCGTGGACGGTGTATCCTGTCCAGTCGAGTCCCTTGCCATACCGATCAGGAGAGTCAAATTGCGATTGTAGCTCCTTGATACGTCTTGAAGAGCCGCTTAATCGAAAGATGCCCTCGACATCGGTAGCTGAAGCCATCTGTAAGAATAAAGGGCACGAAGGTGGATGTACATTGCGTACCTTTCTCTTTGAGAAAAACACCACATTTTGCAACAACTATGGGTACATATCCATATACGTAGCTTTCCCCTTGTTCGTTCGTGAGAGAAATGGCGACATTTGCGTATTTGATGCTGACTTCCAGCGGAACGCCAAATATGCCGACAGGAGCTTGTACTGTGTTTTAAAGATATGTTAGCACATATAGCTTAAACACCAAATCAAGTAAAGAGACAAAGATCAAATGGTATATGCAGGAACCAGGGCACAATGATGCCGTCGTGGGTTGGCAGAGCATTGCATCAAAGGCTGTAGCTCTCGGAGGCCTTTCTGGTGGTTGCCGCTTCGGGAACACAAGCATAGGATATTGACGTAGCAGATTGATAACCTCACCTTTTTCCTCTTCTCTCCTCGCATTCTTCTTGAAAGTCTTCCACCATGATGCGAGATCACGCTTTGAGGGCGGGGACGCAGCGTTCTGCGATGTAGGAGGCATCTGTTGCTGCGGAGCAGCGACGGCCGACACCTGGACGTTATTCGTAGTCATACCGAAGGCGGTCTATAGTAAGCAAGTATTTAACCAACGTTCGTGGTAATTCCCAGTTCTGAGGAGGATTTGATCTCGATCCAGCTGATCCCAAAATAGATTCTGACCACCCTTCTTCACCGAACCAAGGAATTTGGAGTATTGCGCATTCCCCCGTAGAACCTTTAAAAGATATAGATTTCGGTGCAACTTGTGTAGTAGGCTTGTATCGCGCGAAACCTCTTCACTCTGCAACGCAGACGTGATTGGATTGTTGTCGCGCCGACGGTCACGCGCCAGTATTACTGGTTTAACCCTACTATGCTGCTGTAGGGCGATCGTAGAGCCTTTGTCAATTTTGCTGCAGCCAAAGCCGGAAGATTCGCTCTGAAACGTTTCCTAGACGTATACCAGGTCTCAGAACGGGCTGATGTTGGTCTGACGGTCGTTGCAAGGCCGTTGAAGGGGCGTGCAGCCTTTCGAGCGAGGTCGGCGAAAGGGGTGGCTTTTTGAGATCGAGCAATCTCACTGCATGATATCGCAGTGGGTACTGCAACAATGGCACAAGATGAGGAGAAAGTCGATGCTTTGGTTGGTATAGTAAAGGTCAAGCTTCGCGGGGATGTGCAGATGCCAGGTACCAATGCGCAGTGGATCTCCTTGGGCTGGGCAAGCCAAAGGGAGTTGAAGGATCCAAAAGAAACAAGGGAAGGCCTATGGACCAAGTTTTTATAAGGACTCTTTGAAATGTCGTGCCTAGAGAGGTTGGAATGCGAAGTTGACAGCTGCTGTACTCTACACGGCACAGATTCATGCTGCTGTAGTCCCAAATTTACTCTAGCGCGCCTGTCCGAAACCTTCTGTTCTCTACAAAATCTAGACCTTTGCTACTTGAACAGAATTTCCACCAGCAAACCATAAAATAGCAACATATAAGAATCTCGCTTTATCGCAGTTGCAGGAGGGTTCTTTTGGAAACGATAGAATGGACGGGTGGGTACCAAAACTGCGAATCCCAGAAGGATTTGAAGAGTACTGGGCCTCTTACTGACACTGCCCATGTTACTAGGCTCAATGCACAGGAGCAACGTGAGCTACAAGGGCGGATGGAAAAGAAGCAGATGAAAGAGTTCATGACTGTGAGTCTGGACCTTGTCTGTGCCCTTTGTTTGTCCACACCAAGGGACTCCATTTCTCAACTTTTCTCCTCGGCTTTGCTCATCATATGTAACTAGATGTACTCGAGACTGGTCCAGAGATGCTTTGACGACTGTGTAAACGACTTCACAACAAAGTCTCTTCAGTCAAAAGAGGAAGGCTGCGTAATGAAGTGTGTGGACAAATACCTCAAAGGTTCGGAGAGATTGGGGCAGCGATTCCAGGAACAGAATGCTGCAATGATGCAGTCAGGACAGCTACCAGGTCGATGATACAAGAAGAGGAACGATGTAAAAGCAGCGCCTCAACAGAGCGTCAACAGTCTACAAAGTCGGCGAGCATATCTGCGGGTCAATGGACGGTGCGCTTAGTCTTTGCCATCGCTGCGCCGACTGCTTGCAACATGTCGCGGCACCTACAAGCTTGGACAGGTGTATACACCGACTCCATGACACTACTCAATGTATCAATATTCTACAAGGGTATGCCTGGTATATCGAAGGCTAGATGGCATTATTTCGGCATGGATGAAAGGAGAAATCCCAACTTTGGACTACCAAAACTCCAGCTGCATATAAGTGGTACATTTTTATATTACCAGGGCTTGAGACTGATCTGGATAAACTAGTTTCAAGAGCTCCTGCTTTTGTTCCGCCATTCCTTCTTAGGTTGCTTTCCCCTCGGAATTTTCTGATATGGCATCCCCAAAAATCTGCGTCGAATATCAATAGCATTTCGGAATGTTCAAATCGGAGGAGCTCGCCAATCTACGTTCCGCCAACTGGCGAGATAAGTCTTTCATCTGAATAGCATCTCTCTTTCGAAACAGTTCAGATCATGCAGTCAATCTATGAACGCGTTAACAATGCTGGGAGTGTACTCAAACAAGCACAGCCCTCATCTGCACCTTTACCAACCTGCTGCATATTCTTTAGCATTTACTGTACATTCGCGATAGCAATACCTACGTTCACGGTCTCCTTTCCTTTGCGTTTTCTTTCTGATCACAAATCCGTCGACCATCCGCGTTGTTCTACAAGCACCTCTACAGCCATGACCTCCACTTATACACCTGGCTACTGGGTGCCTACAAGCGTTTCCGTATTAAATCTGTGTAGTACTGCATGTCCCCTTCATTTTTCGTCATTACAAAGCTTTCTACTACTGCGTCCTGGACGAGTTGGAAGCTTGCAGATGTATCTACATTGGTAACCTCATATACCTGCTTATATTGGAAGTCTATCAACCTCGACTCCCCACCGTCCTAGATCTTACTAGGAGAAAACATACCTTGATGTCTTTTGACGCCTTGTGCGCTGGTAAGCACGTCCGCATTGCAGGCTCCCAAGCTCATGTCCGCGGCAAGTTCAACAGGACTCTGTAGGATCTATTCCATCTATTACTGCAAGGACTATACCGCGTCTTCTATCTCCCTCTGCTTGATAAATCTTTTTTCTCTTGCGCAAAACTATCCTCGCGCTCCGCCGGAATTCTAAAATGACAGACAGGTTGCTTGTGTCCTTCACAGTAAGACTGCCAATGCTGAAGAAATGGGCCCAATCGTAGTCAATCTCCTCCTTGACACGGGCTCTCATGCCTTGTCTTTGCTCCTCGCGCTCGAGTCTTATGCACGTGAAGCTTTGCATTTGTTACTCGGTTCCGTGGTGGAGCTCTTGGATATGCTTAAGACAGCTTAAAGTTCTGTGTGAGAGATGGCCTTTACACTACGACACCGATTTAGGCCAAAGTACTGAACATTTCGCAGGCCATTGTAAGCAACAACGTGAGCAACATCGAGGGTGACTGGAGCAAGCTTGCTAGATACGATCCTATATCCACGAAGGACCTCGAGAAGGTCGTCATTGTAGAGATTAGCTACTCTAACAACGACCGTCTTTGATTGACTTTTGAGAGATGTTTGCACATGGCAGACTGCGGATTAACAAACGGCACGGGTCCTGCAAAGCGGTGGATCGATTCTTTTAGAGATTAGAGTAGTTGCGAGGATGGAAAATGCTATGGCTTCGCTCGATATGGAATCTCACAGATTTGCTTTACAGATTGGGAGAGGAGCCTCACTGGTGCCCTCTCCTGGCAGATGTCCTGGCAGAGATTACCTTTGAATACCCACCGTAACGGGTAAATCACATTCAACGTCTCGGACGGTGCATTGTTTTTGCAGGTAAGGCTCCACTTAAGCCCATGTAGACACAAATGCTGCTACTTCGGGGTTCGGTGCCCATCCTGGCGGAAAAGCTCATTAAAGTGGAAGTGTGAAAAGCAATTATTCTCTTCGGTCCACTTTGCACTCGCACTTTAATTATGCAAGAAGTAAGGTGTGTGCTGCATGTGGGCGAATTAAGGACCCGTAATCGTTATCTTGCATGGTGGTGGCTGCATTTCTCCGCTCGTGTGAGGCTTCATTGACTCTGTTGTGAGCAGAGTGACCAGACAACGAACGGCAGCGTCCTTCCTCCGGGAGAGTCCTTTGCAGCGAAGGAGCAGTCAACGACTCAATAAACAGGCCAGCTTCGTCCGAGGAGCAGTGGCTCCCGGAAATGAGGCCAGTCCCCTTGTGCATGTTGTATGACAAAAAGAGTTGGCCGATTCTAGGATCAGGGTTACGTCAAGCCACGCATGATGCATGCGGCATGCAGTGACAGATTCGAAAGATAAAGTAGGTGCTCAAGCAGAGGGTTCGCACTGCCACCTACGCCATCGAGTGTGGCCAGGGCGGCAAGATATCAAATTGTCTACAGTAGAACAACAGGCGCCGTATTCTCAACAATCGGAGCACATGCACATGACTTGACCTTATCCCACATATTTTTCGGGTTTGGAAGTAAGACTGGAGAAGTTGTACACTTCATCATAAGCCATACCTACACAAAGCATGTTGGTTCTTTTTACTCCAGACTGTCCAGAGTAGCACCGGTAGTAAGGTAAGGTAAGGTAAGGTAGATCTAAAACCCGTGTCCGAGGGGTCCTTGGTTTCATCCCGTGATGCCGTCTTGATCTTTGATCGGTGGTCGGCGAAATTAATTCGCCATCGTTTATAGACTTTGGTCCATGCAAAGTCCAGCCTCGATCGAGCAGTGATTCTCCCTGTGCCATGGAAGCTAAGCCCTTCTCAGAGACGCCCATTCCTCTCGTCCTACCCTTTTTATCTCCTTTTTATCTCTCTGGGCGCCTGTCTTACCAAAAGCGATCTGGCACATGCTTGGCGATTGGCTAAGTATATTAAAGTAAAGTATATACCTGTGCTAAATACTGCTAAATACTGCTAATCGTGAGATGGTAATAAATGCTCCATTAATATTCCATTTTCTATGCGTCTTTTTGGCGCAGGCATTATTGCACCATGACTGCATTATGCTTCCTTGCGCTCCTCCAACCTCCAACCTCCCACCCTCACTACTATATTATTACTTATCACCCTCTCTTCAAACCTCTCCTACGCCCTCCATCGCTGCTGAGCAGCGGTCCACCCTCCTACATCCTTTCACTCTACACTTCCGCCCACCATCGCATTCTGGGGCTTCTTTGTTCATTGCTGCCTGGATATCCTACATAGAGCTATAAAGTACAACCCTCTCATTCACATTACGAGCCGCACGACTGCTTGCATACCATCGAATAGCCATGATGGCGGCACCCAAACCTATAATACAGAAAATTGCACCTCTCCCACTACCACCATTCCTACTCGATGAGGAAATCTACGACGCTCTCTTAGAGGCTCCTCCCTTGGACATGAACGTCGCCCAGCCTTTACGTGTGTGCTGAACTCCATGCCAAATCCGAGTGCCAACTGACCCCTTCTAGCGTCCTGGACGTTGGCAAGAAAACGTCCAAGTGGCGCTACAATGCCCCAGGCAATCGCCCACCGAGGTTACAAGGCCAAACATCCGGAAAACACCATGGGTGCTTTCCGAGGTGCCGTGAAAGCCAACGCCCACGCCATGGAGACGGATATACACCTGACCAAGGACGACGTAGTAGTCCTATCTCATGTAAGTGCTGGGCACCCAAAACGACCATTGAGCCATTGACTGAGCGAACCACGCAGGATGCGAACCTCAAGCGCTGTTTCGGCAAAGAAGAAAAGATAATAGACTGCACCTGGGAATACATAAGCGAGCAGCGAACGCTCGCAGCACCTCATGAGCCCATGCCCCGGTTAAAAGACCTGCTCGAGTTCCTGGCGTCTCCCGGCCTGGAGGACGTTTGGCTCCTCTTGGACATAAAGGTACCTACCATCCATCTCGATCCTCGTCGCTTCTAAAGAAAGACCTAGCTCGACAACGACGCCGACAACGTCATGCGCCTCATCGCCGAAACCATCCAATCCGCCCCCCCGAACCCCCTCAAACCCTGGAACCAGCGCTTGATCCTAGGCTGCTGGGCCGTCAAGTTCCTCCCTCTGTGCGCGGAATACCTCCCCACGTTCCCCATCTCGCACATCGGCTTCTCCGTCCCGTACGCGCGCAAGTTCCTCTCGGTCCCCAACGTCTCCTTCAACATCCTCCAAAAGTCGCTCATGTTGCCCTTTTTCGGCGCCCGCTTCATCCGCGACGCCAAGGCAAAAGGGAGACCGTTGTACGTGTGGACCGTCAACGAGCCAGACATGATGAGATGGTGCATCAAGCAGGGACTCGACGGCGTGATCACCGACGACCCGAAGCGGTTCTTGGAGGTCTGCGACGAGTGGGAGCGAGGGAAGAGGGACCTTGACATCTCGTGGGGCCAGCTGATGGGCATCGCCTGGATCAACTTCATGGTGCTCATCTTCGGCGCGATATTCTGGTGGAAGTACAGCGGTACGGACAAGGGGGACGGCGCGCAGAAGGGAGCACCTGCGTTTCCTAGCAAAAAGGAGCATGAAGAGCAATAACGATGACGGATGCCCTCGGCTTGCATGGTGGACTTGGATCTTGGCATTGGCATTGGCATTAACGACCGTAATGACGGCTTGGTTGGAACGTGTATATAGACCGAGACATTTGACATGGGTTCTCGGCCATGAGGAATTATTGAATGTGAACAACCCATAACTCCCACAGCTTGTTGACTATGCTCCTACACGGGGAGGGGTTTTCAAGAAGAGCAGGCTCCGAGAACGACTTTCTCACAGCCGTCTCGGATGAAGTGCTGCTGGACGAGGAAATAAAGGTAATAAAGGGCCAGAAATCATCGGATCTAGTCTTTCCGTAGCTACAAGAATCACGACGGGACACTAGTAGTGGATTCTTTCTGAAGCAAATTGGGAGCTCGAAGGTCGTCTCCTGATATTGGAGGGGGAGGGGAGGGGAGAGGGTACAGGAGAAGATGCAATTTTTGCTTGAGCGCGAGAGACGGGAGAGATGTACAGATCCAAGCCGCATGATCCGTTCGAGGAAATATGGGGTATGTTGTAGAGTGAGATTCGGAGAATAAAGCAGGAGGTCCCCCCTGGAGCGTACCCATGAGCCGTGCATCGACCCAGTCGACAGCGGACAGCATTTTCGAAACCGAAGAAGAATATCCATATGATTAAATATCTATGTTCCTCAAATGCACCCATATCGATCCCATATCATCCCTAACCCCTAATTAAATCCCCTTCACCGCCATCGTCCGCTGCGTATTCAGCGTATCGGCGTTGCGCTCATGGCTCTCCTTTTTGCAATCCTCGAGCCCGCTGCACTTGTGATCCTCGAGCATGCGGTGGCGACCGCAGAATTTCCCCTGGCAGAAGGAGCAGTCGCCGACGATGCGCTGGGCGGCGTCTTTGCAGTCTTTGAAAGTGCATTTTTGGCGCTTGGGGGTGCCGGTGCCGCCGAGGATAGGGAGGGCCATGGAGAGGGTGGCGAGAGGGGGGAGGAGGGCGGTGAGGGGGAGGGAGGAGGCGGGGAGGTGGTGGGAGGCGTGGAGGAGGCG